>PVKS010012127.1:0-54671 GCA_004027875.1 Aplodontia rufa | reverse complement strand
GTCTGCAGCTCCACCAACAGTGTGTTAGTGTGCCTATCTCTCCACAGCCCCTCCAGCATCTATTGTTGTTTATTTTCTTCATCTTTGCCATTCTGACTGGTGTAAGGTGATATCTTAATGTGGTTTTCATTTGCATTTCTCTGATTACTAATGATTTAGAGCACTTTCTCATGTATTCATTGGCTTGATCAATGTCCTCGGGTGAGAAGTCTCTATTTAGCTCTTTGGCCCATTTATCAATTGGGTCTGCCCTCTCTATAACAATACATGTGCCTTGGAAATAAACGTGAAGTTCTAAGCTGCCATCCGCACGTGAGGCTGTTTTATTTTCCCCTGGCCGGGAGGGAAGGGACTTTTGGAAAGAGTAAGGGAGGTCCAAGCCTTCGGCCACCGGCACTCTCCCCCTCGCCCTCCTCCTAATTTGTCCTGATTCGGCTCCTGGCAGAACGATCCAGCTGGTTCGTACAGCCCCGTTCGCTGCCCAGGACTCATGGGTAGCGACAATTATTGCTGCCTTACCAGCAAGGATGTAAAAGTCTTTGTTTGCCACATGCCAGAAACCTAGGGAATTCAGACTTAGTGGCATTACTGATATTCCTTCCGCCATCATAATATGTAATGCCCCACAGTAGAAAAGCAGCCCAGAGTGGACTGCAGTTGAGGCCTTATTCAGCATGGAGGATCTAAGGGAGGATATTTGCCAACTAGTTGTACCTTTAAAATTTACCTTACACAATTCTAAACCTCTTTACAAAGGACAGAGACCAAACACTTCACCAAATTCTGTCTCCCTAAATTCCTCCAGAGGAGGAACCATTACCTCATTAGATAAGAGAAGTGTTTAAATGTTACTGCACTGCATTAGTCTAGAAGCCCCATCTTAACATAAATGAGAAGTTTCTTATTAAGCTAGACTATGATATTAAAATTAATCCCATTTATGATAAATGGCAAAGTACTTGGAGAATGCAAAGCACTCCTCACTAATTTCCATAAGGACATAGTGGGTGGGTAGGAGAAAGAACAAAAAAAGACCTAGCAGTTTCTAGTTTAATGCCTGTGCCTTGTGCTTACAATATTTTGCCTAGGTCCATTACCTTTTGATCCTTATAACCTTTAGATCCCATGTACCTTGAATTAATAATAATTCCTCAAATAATCCTAATTCTTTAAAGAATCCTAATTCCCCCTCTCTACTTACCTCTGGCCAGTGCTTTTTTCCATGGGGTCCCTCAGCATGTCCGTCGTTCTCAGGTCCCTGTTCGGGCGCCACTTGTCCTGGTCCAGCCAGGTTCTGACCTGAGGGACAGGCTGGGGATGAGAAAGAATACAGGCAGGAGATCCAGATGGAGCAGTCTCTCTTTATTCCAGCTTTTACATCTCCTTTTATACTCCTCCCAAGGAAGCTACCAAGGGTTATGCAGATTTCAAGTACTGAAAAACAACTTAGGAACATCTGTGGTAAACACATTCCAACCCACCCTGATTTTCTTTTGTATCAAAATTAGCAAGCTTAACAAAGCACAACCTAGCAGCCCTTCCTGAAAGGAACTTATACAAATAGTAACAAGATCACTCCAGGGCAGCTGATGAAATGGAATGAAGGTCAGACCCCAACACTTTCCTGATTGTTAGTCTTTCTTCAAGAGCTGAGGTTCTCTTTTCCATAAAAGTTAGTCTATTATTAAATTATTTAGTATTTAATCTAATTTGATTGACTGAGTATTTTAGCTCTGTTACTTTCTTTTTCAATATGTCTTTTTCTTTGATAATAGCTTTTCTTCTCGAGTTTTCTTAGTCCCTTCATTATGTGTTCCTTTAGTTCATTGTTCTTTTGAGTAATCAGATCATTGATAATATTTTCTAGGTTTTCATCCTGGTCCCTATTCATAGGCTCCTTTTTAGTGGAGTTGTGGGTTAGAAGTGAACCATTTCTAGTTTGATTCTTCATTTTAGAAGAGCTTCTTCTGTATCTCTGAATTGAGATTCCCTGTGGGGTAGCAAGGCAGGTCTTCAGTGGTGCTTTCATTCAAGTCAAAGGGTCAGATCAGACATCACCCTTTTTATTATCACCTTCTTTCAGAGACCTGCATCTTCTTGGAGACTTGTTTTGCTCCACTTGTTGGATTTAGGCTAAAGATCACTGATCTGAAACCCTGGTTAACCTTGGCGCCTTCTAGTCTTGGACCAGAAGAGTTCTGGAATGGCATCAGGTGGGCCATGGCTGCTCCAGGCAGGCATCCTCCTGTGGTCTGTCTTCGACATGTGCTGATGCCCAGATCATAAGTAGCCTGGGCTGACCCTACAGCTAAGAGGTGGCTGCTCCCAACAGGGGTCCTGCCCAGGGGTGTCCTGGATGCTGATGGGCCCAGATCAGAATAGGCTCATATGGGCACTTTGGGTGTCAGGTGGGCAGGGGCTATTCCAGTCGAGGATCCACCTCCTGTCTGTCCTGGACGTGTGCTGGGGCCCAGACCAGAAGAGGACTCACATCACCATAATTTTAACTTATTTTATAGGGTTAAAATATTTATACCATGAAATAAGTTTAATAAATTCACTTGATCATTTGTATATAAAATGAAGAAAAATAATATTTCAGAGTTTTATGTTTGAAGAAGTATTCCATGAAGTTATTAACATGCATTACAATGTAGAAGGAAGTAACACCTTTTGAAAAAAATTTAAGTCAAGCCACAATGTTTTGATGTTGTTTATTGTTTTGCCAGCAAGATTTATTTCTCAATTACATCCACATACTATATGATGGCTTATAATATTAGAATGTAAGGGTGCTCAACAACATAAAAATTTAATTACCTTAGTAAGAAAAAGGGATTTATTATTAACATTCTTCCATTTTGAATAGTATAGAGATTTACATATCATGAAAGTCATATACTTAAGCAGTAATACACAAAAGAACCATATCACTGGGATACTTAATAATCAATTTTATTTTTAGAAGTGCTGATTTGATTTTAAAAATTATTTTGCAGTATTTTGAAATGATAGAGTTTAAGAAATTTATATTTAGTTTATTTCCATGATGAATTTTCCACATTTGTTTTTTATGTGAATATCATTTGAAAGTATTTTAAGCATTTCATAAAAAAATTCAACATATTTAATAAATACAGATAAAGTTTAACTCAGGTGTGAATTAATCCATAATGAGTTGCCTTACCACTGAAATTAGCAATGCTTCTTTTCTAATAATTGTTAAAATGCTTTTCTTTACACATAACAGTGACTGGATCCTCACAAAATACAGAAAGTGACCACAAACCTAAATGAGAAACTAAAAACCATAAAATATCTAGAGTAATACATAACAGAAAATATATTAACTGAACAAACTTAAGGAATTCTGCTCCTTTTTTTAAATTTGGGAAAATCAAAAATTAAACTACAGAGCAGAAAAAAATATTTTTAAAGCATATCTCTGAAATAGAATTTGTACCTATAATATATAAGGAGGGGCTGGAGCGGTGGCTTAGGGGTTTCGGAGCTTGCCTGGCAAGCGTGAGGACCTGGGTTCAAACACCAGCACCACATACACAACTAAATGTTAAAGCAACTAAGGCCATGTGAAAAACTAAAGAAAGTTGTTTCTTCCTTTCTCTGTCTCTCTCTCTTACTGTCCATCCCTCTTTAAAAAAAAAAAAAAAATATATATATATATATATACACATATATAAGGAATTCAAAAATAAATGAATTTTTTTTTAAAAAATGAAGAACATATTCAAACAGAACTTTTACCTAAGGTCATAAGCAGATTGTAAATAAACATATGGATTCTCTTTTTAATTTATCATTAGGTAAATACAAAGTAAAACCATAAATACTAGAAAAGTCTAAAATGAAAAAGACTGTCAATTTCCTCTATTGTTGAATATACAGAGTATCTAGAATTCTTGTATACTGCTGGTGGTAATGACAATGACAATGTTACAAGCTCCTGAGAAAACAGTTTGAAAGACTCTTAAATTTATACACATAATGTAATACAACAATTATACTTTTAAGTATCTACTCAAGAATACAGAAAACATGTTTGTACAAGAAATGTAAACAAATGTTTATATGGGCTTTCTTTGTAATGTATCAATCCTAAGAACCCAAATGGCAATCAATGAATGAATGGATAAACAAATTCAGGTATACTATTATAGTTAAATGGTGTGCAACATTAGTAATAGTGCAACAATAGTAATATTAATACAAACCATAAAATGGATGAATCTAAAATTAATTATGTTGAAGTAAAGAAGTAAAATTAATGAGCACCTATTGGTTGCTTATATACAGTAAAGAGCAAATCAGTTGTCCAGGATGGGGGAATATGAGAACAATGGTCACAAAATGAATATGTTCCATTATCTTAATTATCTTAATTTCATAGGCATATGAATCTGTAAAATTTTTAAAATTTGTGTCTTTTATTGTATGTAATTTATATACCAGTAAATTTGTAAGAATGGGAAAATAAAGTGTAGTCAGGCAAATGGATTGAGCCATACAGAGAGAAATCTACAAAATAATTGTGATGAATAAACATGGTCAAAGTCTAGATCTGAATCTCAGTTTCCAGTTTCATTTTTAGGAGGAAAAATCTCAAAAATTCATGATCATTCTGATATCAGAGTTTACTGATGTTTTTGGTCTTGTTAATATGTTTGTTTTGTGTTAAAGAGGGAATGAATAGGATAATTTAATATATTGTCACAGGTCCATGTCTTCTATAGAAATTCACTAATTAATAACAATTATGGTTTGTACTATAAATTATGTAAAGTTGTGACAAATGAAAACATCTTCAGAGAAATTGAAAAATATTTGTTGTTTACTTCTCAAAAATTTTAATAAAACATCTGATTTTTTTATCTGTTTCTTATCTTAACTTTGGTTTCTCCCAGATAAGCCTCAAGATGCCTAGTCATATGTGAATTTTAAGAAAAGAACAACTTCTTTATCATTAAATCCCAAATATCCTATAGAACATGGTTGTATACTAAACTCATAGGTACTTTAAAATTCAAATTTACCCTACAATCTTAACACATGTATACATTTATCTAGCAATCTTGTCTCCCAGACACTTGTGAGGTCAACACATTATTATGGGATTTTTCTGGCAGAGTAAATCACTTCCTTATAGAAATTTCTACAATGTCAGTTTTACAAAAAGGAACAGAACAGATACATAGGAATTGCATAAACCTCTGGAAGAAAGGCTATTCAAGCTGAATTAATCTTTTCACAAAGCATTGCATTACTTTTTCAAAGTATAATTCATAGTTATCTATTGCTAGATTATGAAGTATGTTTAGAAAAAAACTAATAAGGCAAGAGTAGTGATTTTGAGAAATGCAATGGTGATCTGTTATTTTCAAGCTGAGAGACTGCTAGTTAACTATGTTGTAGAGAAGACAACATTTGATAATCAAGAAAAGATGTTGCCTTTATGTTCCACATAGGTCAAATTGGCAGTGACCTGTAAGACAATGCTGGAAATACACCGATTTCAAGAATACTCTGAAGATAATCAATGTATGAGTTTACTAGAAAGTGTAGTAAACTCCTGGACCATAGAGCTGTAAATAGAATGAGACACTTGTAATTTTCTGGTACTAAAATAAAAACTTGATGCATCAGCTAATATATGAGGAGAAAGAAATGATCCAAGGATACTTTCCACTATTACAATTCTTAAAAATGGGAGAACAGTGAATATAACTAAGATCAATTAAAGAGGATAGATAGTGAAAAAGTAAGTGCTGATTGGACTATTATTTCTTTTTGGGCCAAATTAATTTTGTGTTACCTATACTTGAAATTATATGGTTAAAAAATAGGTTGATACACTAGAAGGTGAATTTAAAGGATCTGAATTTCTAAGATGTTTTACTGTGAATGCTATACTTAGCATAAATCATTTGGAAAGCTTTCTACATCTAAGATTTGTTCAGCATAGTGGGGGTAAGACCAAGTATGTATATTTTATTGAAGTGAAAGGAATTCATCAAAAAGAATATGATCACCAGTATTGACATTTCAGCAATATTTGGCAAGTTAATAATTGATTGGAAGCTAAATTTTTAAGTACTTCCCCTATGCTATTTGTAAAGGTTGTATGTTTTGGAACAAAAATACTGAGAGAATACTGCTACAAAATTATTAATGTGGTGTTAGCATTTAATTTAAATTGGCAAGTAGCAACCTAGGAACAGTTAAGGCAAATGTAAAAAAACCTCAGTACTTCACTTTACTACAGTTAAAATTGTGTTTGCCTTCAGTTTACAAGGAAAAGCTAAACAATATTTATTATGAGGATGTTATATGTAAGGTGTCACATTTCATTAAATGTGCAGGAATGTAATTGGTATATTGCAAATATTTAGAATATTAATATGGAAAATAAATACAGCACATTTATACCTGTAGAATGTTTTAATTATTTCTATTTTTCTATTCTCATGTCTCAGTCTCAACTTTAAACAACTACAATTCCATATCTAAGTTTCCTTATCTAAGTTTCCTTTGTCTCCAAAAAAAAACATGTATTTCTTTAAAATCCATTATGCCTTTTTACCTGAATTAAAATATTAGTTATAATTATTTTTAAATGTTCATTAGATGCTTAGATTATGATAAACTTTGCAAAATATGTAAGTTCCAGAGAGAATCTTTTTAAATTTTGTTATTTCATTTGCATTTGTATTCAATTTAATGTAAAAGTGTCAGAATTATAGTACTTTATACATCAGTTAAATTATTTTGCTATTGAAATGCTGACATTGAAATGTTTTGTTGATCTATTTTTTATAATATCCTTTTTTACCGGAAGGAGATGTATTAGAAAAGACCAGTATCTTTACTGAGCTCCTATTTCTCCAATTCCATAATCATATCAGATGCTTCCATCATGCTTTTGTAAATAGGGAATCTGAAGAATCTGTACACAAGTGTTTTTCATTATTAATATTTACCTAGAGGATTATAAATTATTGAAAATGAGTACTGAGTTGTTTTCATATTGGTAACATATGTATCAAGGAAATTGATGCTACTATTTTGTCCTTCCTGATGGATTTAAGTATTGAAATTGCAATATATAGAGATATTTATGATAAAATCTTAAAACACCTGAATACAATTAGCATACACTATTTCTGTATACATTTTATAGAAGTAACATGACTTATTCAATGAAGTGCATGGAGAATTCCAATCACATGTTGATATAAACATGCAAGGAGTTTATTTTCCAACTGAAATGAATTTTACTGGGAGACATTATCAGATACAATCCAAAAACAATTGAATTCAGCAATTGGCTGGAACATTCTGAGGCACAGAAATTTGAACAACACATGAAATTCATGATTTGCTTATATTATTTCAGTATCAAAGTAGGTACAAATGTAACTAAAAGATAATAAAGATAATAGAGTCATTTATACCCTCTTAACATTTGTTGTATCTAGGAATGGAAGTAGAGCTGTAAAATAAACTAGAAACTTTACTTATAAAAGGAAATGCATTACATTATATTTAATTTTATTTACAATATTTTATATACAACAATGGAGGAAAGATGTTACAGTTTTTTAATCCATTTTTCAGTATGCATGAAATGAAATGTCTAAGATACAGAGCAACCATTAGTTTTTGATTCATATCATTATCTTCATGAATAGAGTATGCATATTGTCTATGATGAATCAGTAGAATGACGAACATGTTAGATTGATGTCCATCTCCCAAGCTCTGATCCAAATTTGGAAAATTTCACAGAAATTTTGTGACTATTGAGAGAAGCTATGTTTCTCAGAATGTGGGCATTGTAAAATGAATTTCTTTGAAGCAGAATATGGTTCATATATTTTTGAAAAACGATCTGAGGAAAACAACATTAAAAATAAAGGAGAAGAAGTGTGAAAACTTGCATCAAAATAGGTTTAAGAATCAGAAATTTTTGGAAAACAATTACTTATTTTTGATAAAAAATAGTCAAAATGAAATAGTTAAATTATCTTTAGGAAGAAAAATATTGACATTCATTAAAATCATCAGAGAGAAGACGTAAGTATTAGAAACTTCTTAAAGAAAACAAATTGATAATTTTTAAAATAATGAAAACAAGTGCAAAAATATACAAAAATAAGAAAAATAAAATTTACTTGAATGCTATACATATTCCTTGAGTAACATCTTTTAAAGATGGTATTAATAATAACAACAAGAACAGCAAATAATATGAAAAGACTCCTGAGCTATACAAAAATGCAGCTGGAAATCAATTTCTTAAGGGCCAACATATATATAATAGAATAGTCTTAAAAATATCCTTTCTAAAATATACATTTTTTATTTTTAGAAAGTCATTTATGTTTTAAATGATACACTAGAATGAATCTACAACAATCTTGTTTCCTGTTTAGTCGTATAACTAAAAAATTCTTAGAGAAATTATGGTCTTTTTGATTGCTGCTTCTGAGGTATGCACACATGCCTACACACACACACACACACACACACACACAACTTTCTTTTTTTCTGTTCTGCTCTCATTTGTAGCAGTTCATTCTCAGTGATTTCTATCTACATGATGATGAAAGATAACTGCTAATGCCATTTGAATTTCATTTTGTATTTTCAATATGCTATGCAGAAAGCTTGGAAAGCACTGAACTTATTTCTTATTTCTTTGATGTATCTGGATTGGGTCATTTTTTCAAACAGTGAACCAAATACAGTTGCATTAATAGCACACTATTGGACTGGCTTAGTTTGCAGCATATTTTTATTCTTCTATCCTGAGTGTAGGACAAGATTCATCCACAGTACCCAGAATGAAATTCATCAAAGGATGTTAATGTAAGGAAAATGAGGTTATTTGTACTAAAGTAAGAATGAAGGGATGCAGAGCATTATCCAAATGATGATTAAGAATACTGACAGGAGGGCTGGAGTGGTGGCTCAGCGGTTGGAATGCTTGCTTGCCATATCTGAGGACCTAGGTTCAAACCCCAGAAAAATATCCAAAAACAAACAAAAACAAAAAAGAAAGAAAGAAAGAAAGCAACAGCAATAATCTCCTGACTGTTCAAGAAACAAAGGCCAGATGAAAATCTAAATGAAGTTGATTATCTCTAATGATCTCCATATATATATATATAATATATATATAATATTGTACTGACAGGAGCTGTGATTAAAATCTGATATGTTCAGTTGAGTCATATATAATACTTTTATAATAATAAACTTGAAATACACTTATATATGTACAACTTGAATATGCTTACATACGTACGACTTGAAATAATACCCTTGGATCTTGCTTAACAAAAGAAATACCCAATGCACATTCTGTTCCACTGGTCCCCAAAATATCATTCTTGGATTAGTATCTGCATTATCTGATACCTTCTTAAAATGGGAAATATTCAGGTTGGTTCTTAGACACATTGAAATAAGACATTCTAAGTGGAATACTGCAAACTTTTCTTTAGGAAATTCAAATGCATGTTGAATTTTGAGAAACACTGGGCTAATCAATTAGTAGATTATTAAAAGAACTTCTCCTTAGTTTAAAATGACCAGCAATAAGTATCAGAAAAAATGTTAAATAGAATATTAGAATTAATTTCAAAATAAAAACATTTAGTTTTGATTATAACATAATTAGATGTCTTAAACTAAGAAAATAGTATTCAAATTTGTAAATTAAAATAGTCAACCAGCTCATTTTTTCCCCAGTAATTATGTTATACTATTTTCTTACTAAATATTCCAAATTCTAACAAAATACCTTTGTCTAAATATTTGTAGTGATAGAACACATCCAAAAATTACATTTAAAAATTTCCATAAGAAATTCATAATAATTTTGTTTCTTTCTTGATATCCAATTAAACGTGTGGTATATTTCACATAGTTTGGGATTATCTTGAATGAGAAAAATATTTCAGGAAGTTATGGAAATAGAGACAAGCGTGATATAGGAAATATATTTTGGGATGATACACTCATGATTTGTTTAATTTATTCTTTGTGGGTGGTCAAAGCTGATCTTTGCTCAAGAGTTTTTGTTGTGCTTTTGCTTTTTAAAAAATAGGGTTCCCTTATATTTTCTTTAAACATATAATCATTTTTTTTAAAAGAGAGTGGGACAATGAGAGAGAGATAAAGAAAGAGAGAGAGAGAAAAAGAAAGAAACAATTTATTATGTCGTTTTCATGCTGCTTTTCCTGGGAAGCCATGACATTTTATTGTGTATGTGGTGCTGGGTTGTATCCTTGTGCTTGCAAGTCAAGCACCATAACCACTGAGCCACCACTCCAGCCCCATACAATCAGTTTTAAATATATAGGTATAAGATAACGGTATTTTATATTATTATTTATTTACTACTTTTTTTTAAAGAGAGAGAGAGAGAATCAATTTTATTTAGTTTTTCATCTGGTTTTGGTTGCTTTGACACTTCGATGTGTACATGTTGCTCGGATTTGAACCCACATCCTCCTACATGCCAGGCAAGTGCTGTAGTTGCTGAGACACTGCACCAGCCCCTTGTTTACTATTTTTAATATTCCACCTAGTATTATTTTTCCACCAAAGCTTTTCTGTTACCATTCTAACAGAGTTGGTCCACAGGTGGTGAATTCTTCCAACCATCATGTTTATGACGAAGTCTTTATAAAGACAAATTTTTAAAGTTTCAAACTTAAAGTTTTAAATTTTATGATTTAAATTCTTAAGTCTTTTCACAGGCTTTATATTACATTTATTTATTAAAGACTTTTAATAAGTGAAGAATTATGAACTGAATATTTTATTTCTCAGAAAGTAGGAAAGGGAGGAATAAGGAACAGATGAACAGAATAGGAAAAATATGCAATGTGTGGAAATACACAACATCATCAACAAAATGCTCTAATTTTTAAAATATATGTGATTTCCTGTTAAATAAGTGCTTTGAGGCAGATTTTTGACAATGGAGACCGATATTAGATAAGATTAATGAAATTAAAGTAAAAAATCCTAGCTTATGCTTTATGAAACTAGTAATAGCAGAAAAATGAAATCTTGAAGAAGTAGAAGACAGAAAATAATATTAAAGCAGAAATTAATGAAATAAGAATTAGTCAAGTAATAGGTAAATTTTTTAAAAAACTGAAACCTATTTTCTCAGAAGACCCATAAATTTGGTAAACATTTAGCCAAGACAATTCAAGAGAAATAAAGAAAAGAAAACAATTAATATTGCTGATATTGTGGTTTTGAGATGAGGCTGGATTCTCTGCTCCCACTGATGAATGGAGTTTGGGCTCACTGCAGATCCCAGCAGCCAAAATAACCCATTTTTAGTGTTTGCAGCTATACCCAGTTAAAACTGGGAATTTGGGCTGGCTGCAGGTTTCAGCATCAGAAATAGTATTAAAGACTGTCCAGCTAAGAGCTGGGATTTTACCCCCACAACTATTGAGGTGTGCATTGCATGCAGCTCTTGGTATGGAAATACACCTTGGGAATTTGGCACTAATCTTCTGGGTTCCTGTCTTGTGAATTTGAAGAATAAAATCCATGGACAGCCACAGAAGGGGAGAGTAAAAGTAGTAGGATTTATTTAAGGAAGGAGAGCAGATTCTCCACAATGCAAAGGGGCACCTGGATGGAGGATACTGTCTTACGTATGTTAAGCCAGGGTTTATACTGGTTTTGGGTATGAACCTTGATTAAGAGTCATATAAAGCAGGCATTGAGAAAAGCACCAACACCGTTAGTTAAACTCTATGTAAAACAGGTAACAAATCTTTCCTAGTTCCCATCTGTGTCTACTTCCACTTCTTAGTTTTCCAGCCTCTGGGACAAAGGAGTTGGTCCCACAGGTGAGCCTCATGGTCTTTTGCATTTGAAGGCCTAAGCATGCCTGTTAATCTCTCTCTACCAGATGGTTTTTAGATGTGATTGAATGGGGCCCATTGTCCTGACTCCCTAACAATTTTACTATCTCTTCTAATCTGTCAGAGTGGTAGAAATGCAAGAACAAAGATGACTGCAGATTTAAAGGATATTAATGAAATATTATGAATAATATTATGCCAATTGATTTTATAATTTTGGTGAAATAAACAAATGCTTTGAAATTATGGACTTTTAAGCCCAGTCAGGAAGAAATTCATAGAATAGATAGCCTTATTTTATTTAATTTTAAGAAATTAACTTATAGTTTCCTACCTTACAACAAAGGAAATTGGTTTCCCTGTTAAATTCTTTGAAACACTTAAGAATATATTATTAACAATCCTCTCCAAAACTGTCCCAAAAACGTTGATGAACAAAATGATCAAAATGATGCTGATAGCCAAGTTAGACAAAAACATAGTGAAAAGACTAAGCTAAAGATCACATTACCTCAAATAAGTACATAAAAATTATCATGAAAATATATTAAAACAGGAGAATATTTAACAACCAAGTAGATTTTATACAATGGATACAAGGCTGTTCTAATATTCAAAATAAGATTTTTTTTTTAAAGAGAGAAGGACAGTGAGAGAGAGAGAGAGAGAGAGAGAATCAATTTTTATTGAGTTTTTCACATGGATTTCATTGCTCTGACACTTAGTTGTGTAAGTGCTGGAGTTTGAACCCATATACTTGCGCATGCCAGGCAAGCGCTGTAACCGCCGAGCCACTGCTCCAGCCCCTCAAAATAATATTTTAATTTCCAATGTAAATGTACTAAAAGAAAAGCAATTCAGTAGATGAGAAATATTCATTGAATAATATTCAACATTCATCCTGACAAAAATTTTCATTGAAACTAAGCATAGAATGAAACTTACACAACTTGATTACATGTATGTATCAAACAAAATTTCTATATGCATCATCATCCTTAATGGTGAAAAAAGAAAAGATTTGCTTTAAAAATCAAGTTAGTCAGCACAAAGAAGAAAAGTGAACAAGCTTGGAAAAAAGGAAATCTATCAGACATGGCAACAAAAATATTTTGGTAGAGAATTACAGTACAGCCAGGAGGCTGAGGCAGGAGGATGTTGCTCCGTGGTTAAGTTCCTCTGGATTCAATCCCTGAATAACAACAACAACAAAAAAAAAAAAAAAAAAGAAAGAAAGAAAGAAAGAAATAAAAGATAAGAAAAGAAAATTCTACAGTACATAGAAAAGATTGAAAAGTGAGCTAGCAAAATTGAGGATACATTCATGTTATATTTTGGCTAAGAATTTGACTGCATTTTTCATGTGTCTTGAGAATTTCTGTGAGGCTAATTTT
This sequence comes from Aplodontia rufa, assembly GCA_004027875.1. NCBI lineage: Eukaryota > Metazoa > Chordata > Mammalia > Rodentia > Aplodontiidae > Aplodontia > Aplodontia rufa. The sequence goes on along the minus strand of PVKS010012127.1, from coordinate 41,359 downwards.
GAAATCAAGATACTTCTTAATCTGGCAAGACTATGCTCTTCTCACGCTCAAATAGTAAAAATCCCTTTGAGAAAAGATCAGAGGGGCACTCTTCTTCCAAAGTGGGGACTAGGAAGTTTCTGCAACATGCTCAGTCATCCAGGCATTCAGAGGCTATTGCAGCCATGATCCCTGGAGGCTTGGTTAATGCTTGAGACAGAAGCAGAAGTTGGAGGCAACCTTGTGTGCTGATTCTGCAGGACTGCAGGATGACAGAGTTAGGGGGTCTTGCAGATTTCCACCAACATTTGAAAGAAAGGCCTGAGAGATCAGCCAAAGTGCCCCAGGGTCAAAAGCCCTGCAGGCAACCCCAGAGAGAGCAATGCATGGAGATAAAAGGAGAAAACCAAAGCTGCAATGGAGATGTCCAAGATTAAGAAAAAACAGTTCCATGGAATAACCACAGAGGAACGCTGCAGGAATACAGCAAAGACCAGCAAAGAGCGAGGCCATGTGTATTACAATCAGCAAAGCCATAGGGACCAAGCTGCACAAGCCATTTGAATGAAATATCAGGATGCCATGTGCTCCAGATTCCAGACATGGAACTACAGGACTTGTTTTCCCAGCTGAATTTTGGTCTTACTTTGGTCCCATCCCTTCTTTCTGTGCCCCTATCTTTCTGAATGGAAATATTGACTATGTGCCTTTATATATTGGACATATGTAACTTGATTTGATATTTTCCGGGAGCTTACACTGAGAGTTTACCTTGACTCTCAGTGGAGACTTTGAGCTCCAGGTTTTGGACAATCTTTGAGCTGTTAAGATTGTGAGGGCTCTTGAACATGGACTAAATATGTTTTTCCTTTTGAGATTGTCATGCGCATTTGGTGGCAAGGGGTGGAATGCTATGATTTGGATCAAAGATGCCCCCAAAAGCTCAATATATGAGACAATGCAAAAAGGCTGAGTGGTGAAATTATTGGGTTATGAGAGTCTTAACCCAATCAATGAAATAATCCCCTGATAGGGATTAATTGGGTGCTAACTTTAGGCAGGTAGGGTGTATCTAGGAGAGGAGTGTTCCTTTAGGTTGTTTTGTTTTGTTTTGTTTTGTTTTGGTATCTGGCGAATGGAGTTTCTCTCTCTGCTTCCAATCATCATGTGAGTTGCTTCACTCCACCACATTCTTCCATCATGCTGTCCTGCCTCACCTCAAATCCCAAGGAATGGGGCTTACATTCTATGGATTAAGATCTCCAAAACCATGAGCCCCCAAATAAACTTTTCCTCTTCAAATTGTTCTTGTTGGGTCTTTTATCACAGCAGCAAAAAGGGTGACTAAAACAAGGACAAAGAGGAGAGTTAGAAGCTGATCCATACAAATTAATCCATTAATTTTTGACAAAGTAGAGAAGGCAATTTGTGGAGAAAGCAATTTTTTAAAAACAGAATAATTTTGTTTCAATCAGTTTTCTACCATAGTTTAGAACCAGTAGAGGAAAGAGAGAAAAATAGAAGAAGGAGAAGGGAATGGAAGGAGAGTAGAGATAGACTAATTGCAAGGAGAAGGCACAAGGCATACTGTTGGCAGGGTAGGCTGGAACACTTGGACATGAGTTGAAGGAGAAGGCCTTGAGTAGAAAATTTTCTTGGTCAGAGACAACTCATTTATTCCCTTAAAACCTTTTTAAATGATGGAATCTGTATCATAGGATCATCTTCCTTCCTGGAACTGATCATACTCTTTGACCATACCTATAAACTGTCTTCACAGAAGCATGTAGATTAATGCTTGACTGAATAACAGATAGAGTCTAGATAACCTGATGCACAAAGCTACCATGATAGTAGGACAATTAATTTCCATATTAAGAAGGAAAAAAAATAGAATCTTTATCCATGCCACACACCAAAGATCTATAGTTAAAACCTAAACCTTCCAGAATAAAGCTTGTAGAAGCGCTCCAGAAGAAAACATAGAACATCTTTGCAACCATGAATTAGGCAAGGATTTCTGAGCTACAGCAACATGATCACAAACAATGTAAACAATAAAGTGATAAAATAAACTTCATCAAATTTAAGAACTTCTGCTATTTGAAGGACACTAAAAATAGAATGAAAGGCCATGCTGGATACTATAAATATGTGCAAAGCTTATGTGTTAGAAGATTTGTACACAAAATAGAAGCACTTGTAAAAAAATGAATGACAAAATATAAAGCAGTTGCAAAAGTCAATAATAAGAAAGGTTTTATGACAATAATATTGAGCAAGAGATTTGAAGAGAAAATTTCCAGGAGAGAAGATGAATACTAAATATGCATACAGATGCTGGGCATTGCAAGTCATTAGCTGTAAATTAAATCCAAAGTAAGCTATTACAGTATATTTATCCAAAGACTAGAATTTTTTAAAAGGCTGGGCACTTTCTATAGTTGGGTTCCTGTAAGGAAGAACACTTGTGAGATGGAGGCAGATGGATCACTTGAAACTAGGAGTTCAAGGCCAGCATGGGCAATCTAGCAAGACCTCTTCTAAATAAATAAGTTAATTGATTAATTAATATTAAAAAAGAAAAAAGTTTTGCCATGTTCTATAACATGTATAATATTTGAGGACATTATGTTGAGTGAAATAAATCAGTTTCAAAATGACAAATACTAGATTATTCTACTTAGATGAGGTAGGTAGAGGAGTTCAGTTCATAGAAACATGAAATAGAATTGTGATTGTTATGGGTTGGGTGAGTTATTATTTAGTGGGTAAAGAATTTTAGTCCCACAAAACAAAAGGGTTGCAGAGTTGTTTGGTAGTGATGGTTGCACATTTTGAGTGTACTTAACACTTTTGAGCTATTCACTGAAATGGTGTGATGGTAAATTTTGTTATGTGTATTTTAACCACAACAAAAATTTGGGGAAAAATAATAGAAAAAGTAAAATAAAATCACTATAATCCCCAGGCCTTTTAATTTTTTATTTTGGGACAGGGTCTTGCTGAGTTGCTGAGGTTGGCCTCAAATGTGCCAGCCTCTTGCCTCATTTGCTTGCACATAGGCTTGACAAAACCTTCTTCTCATGTCCCGTTTTTGGAGTCTTAAAATATTTATTCTTTGGAGTCATATAACTCATCACTCATTGTCTCTTAAAATAAACCATTTTAAATTTAATAGAAAGCCAAGAAAAAATAAAAGAAAACTGCCTTTTCTAAGTATTTTTGAAAATGTTTTGGGACTGGAACTCCTATAAACTGAATATAAGAGTGCAAAATAGTAAAATCACTGTGGAAAGACTTTGGCTTGGTTTCGAATAAATAAATAAATAAATAAATATACCTATCATATGATCAACCTGTTTCTTTCATAAGAGTGAAAATCTATGATCATATGAACATTGGAAAAGGATGTTTACAGCTGCTGTAGTTCCAATAGTCACAAATTAGAGAAGCCCAAATGTCTGTTGCACGAATAAACAAACAAGTGTGTTATATCCATGCAATGGAATAGTATTCAGTAATATAAATAAATTACTGATACATGCAGTTACATGGATGACTCTCAAAATAATAGGCTGAATAAAAAGAGCCATGAGAAAAGTGCTACTTTATCAATTCATTTGTATAAAGTGTAAATTAATTTTAAAATGACAAAAAGTTGTTGCCTAGACAAGTATAGGGGGAGTGGAAGAAGGAGGAAGAATAAAAAGTAACTATAAGGAGATAGGGATAAAATGTTTTGATTAACTAAAAAGTGACATTTTTATTGTTTTATGGTTTTACTGAATATACACATATCAAAATTTAGACATTAAATATTTTCAGCTTATGACATATTAATATTTCAAAAATTTCTAAAAGAAAAGAATGGGAAGAGACAAATTAAATTAAAAGAAATTTTATTTTCCTCAGTCAACATCTCTTCTAAAGTTTCTTCTTTCTTAAAATTAAAAAGAAAATTTTTTACATATTGGAGGGAATTGTTACATAATCATGCATACAGTTATTGACATAGTGAGATAATAAGTTGAGTTTGATCCTAGACCAGGATCTACCCCCCTTCATCCATTCCCTGAACTCATGTCTCTTCTGAAATTCTACCATACTATAGTTTACATATACATGTATAATAATTGCTGACATTTCTGTGGTTCTCTGCCTGTCTGTGTATAGCTAGGATTCTAATGGGAGTTGAGTATACCATATTGTTTTGATAGCCCCATTCTCCCTCCCTACTTGTCCTGCCTCCCTCCCTTCTCCCCCCACCTTCTTAGGTATGGATCACCCAGCTTATGTGGAGTTTCAACTATGGTGAATTTATTACTTAAACTCAGCTGACTATCATCCTTTCATAGGTTTTAGACTAGCTTTCACATATGAGAGAAAACATTTGGCCCTTAAATCTCTGAGTTTGGAATACTCTATTTTGACTCAAGAAATATGAGTACAGTATTTTTTTTTTTAGTTCTTTGTATATTCTGGATATTAGTCCTCTGTCTGAAGTGTAGCAGGCAAAGATTTTCTCCCATTCTGCAGGTACTCTCTTGACATTCTTGACTAATTCTTTAGCTTTGCAGAAGATTTTAAGTTTAATGGCATCCCATTCATTTATTCTTGGCTTTAATTCTTGTACTATTGGTGTCTTGTTAAGGAAGGTGGTGCCTACACCTATGTCATGGAGTGTTGATCCTATTTTTTCTTCAAGCAATTATATAGTTACTGATTTAATTTCCGGATTCTTGAACCATTTTGATTTGATTCTTGGGCAGGGTGATAGGTAAGAATCCAATTTCAGTTGTCTACATATGGCTGTCCAGTTTGTCCAGCACCATTTGTGGAACAGGCTGTCTTTCTTCCATACTATGCATTGGCCTTATTTATCGAATATCAGATGGTTAAATGTTTGAGGGTTTGTCTCGGTATCTTCTATTCTGTTCCATTGGTCTTCATTTCTGTTATGATACCAATACTATAGCCCTATAATTTCTGGTCAGGAATTATGAAACCTTCCTCTTTCTTGCTTAGTAATGTTTTGGCTATTATGGGTCTTCTGTTATTCCATATGAATTTGAGAATTGCTTTTTCTATCTCCATGAAGAAATTCATTGGTGTCTTAATGAGGATTACATTGAATCTGTATAGGGTTTTGGGTAGAATGGTCATTTTGATTATATTGATTCTGCCTAACCAAGAATATGGAATGTTTTTCCATTTACTCGGGTCTTCTGCAATTTATTTTTTTTTATGTTGAATAGTTTTTGTTGTAGAGGTCCTTTAATCCTGTGTTAGATTGATGCCCAAGTATTTTATTCTTTTTGAGGAAACTATGAAAAACCAAACATCAAAACCCACAAATAACATAATCAACAAATGGGCTAGGGAGCCAAACAGAAATTTCTCAATGGAAGAAGTACAAACAGCCCCCACCCCTGGAAAAAAATGAGAAAAGGCTCTACATCACTAGCAATCAGAGAATTGCAAATTAAAACTTCATGAGATTCCACCTCACTCTTGTCAGAGTGGCAAAAATGAAAAATAGGAAAATTACATACTGGAGAGTTTGTAGGAAGAGAGGAACACTTTCACACTGTAGATGGGACTGTAAGCTTATACAGCCACTCTGGAAAGCAGTGTAGAGACTCCTCAAAAAATGAAGGCTGGAATCATCTCATGACCCAGCTGTCCTACTCCTGAGAATTTTCCCCAAAGAGCTAGAATTGGCATACTTCAGAGATACAGCTTCATCAATATTTTTAGCAGCTAAATTTGTTATAGTTAAACTATGAAACCAACCATGGTCTCCTTCACTGGAGGGGTGGATTAAATGACTGTGGTACAAATAAACAACGGAATTCTACTTTGTTATTAAAGAGAATGATATCATGGCATTTGCAGCCAAATGGATGGAGATGTAAAAAATTACAGAGTGAAAAGTCCCAAACTCACAGACTCAAGGGCTGAATGTTTTCTTTCATATGTGGAAGTGAGAATACAATTGGAAACAGACTGAAAGTTGGGTAAGCTAATAATAACCTCAACATGGGTGAATTTTTACATAAGAAAGGGGACTCTTGCCTATGAAGCTTGGGGATGAAGGGAGGGGGCAATGAGAGGGGATAAGATTAGGGGGGTATCAAGGGAGCTGGAGGGAGGGAGTTAGGGGGTTATCAACCCAGTGGGGAACCTTTGACCTCCATAGGAAGCCCAACTAATGTGGGGGTAAAGTAGGAGAAACATGGGATTGGGCAGAACTCAAAGCATGGAGATCATGGTCTGGCATTATTCTTGGCTTGCTTTGTAACTATCCATGTGTTCATGAATGTGTGGCAACAATTCCCTCCAATATGTAAGACTATGTTGAACAAATTAAAAAAAAAGTCTGTAATGCAGATGTCACTGTCACTGACATCAGGCAGAGGTAAAAGACATCCCCAGTAATATTTCTCTCTCAATGATGTTTCTGAAATTGATTTAACATTACTGAACTAGTTTATCCAAGTTTAATGAAAACAGTACTACAAAGTACAGTGATGAATATATACCTAATTAATTTACATAGAGCCTCTGGCTCAGGGTAGCCTCAGTATATTTTTCCAGTTCTACCCTTTCAATGGGATAAGCAAATTTACTCATTTGTTGGTGATGTTTCATAATGTGCCTTTCTTCCAATTACTGCTATCATCTGTGAAGAATATCAGTCTAATTTTAATATGTCTCTTTCAGTTACACACCCTCACCCAACCAAAAAGGAGATTAAAGTAAAGCTACCTCTATTCCCCAAGGAAATGTGAGCTTAAGAGCAGCAATTTTAGGCTAGCAAATACAATATTAATCTGAAATGTATTTGACTTTATTCAGTTCAAACTTTATTTTAATTATATTGAAAAGAATTGCTCCCTGCCTACAACTCCGTACTTGATTCAATCTCCTGTACTATTAGCTAATATTTTTTAGTTCTGAAGGAAAATGGATTGTTACATGAATAACCCTTAACAATTTGAGATCTTAACAATTAATATATTAAAATTATTAAATTAATATTTAAATTATGATTAAAGGAAAGCTTTACGCTTTGAAGAATCATTACTACAAATGGAACTGTTATATGTCGATGTGTATATGAAATTTACATGTATGAAATAAAAATAATTAGATTAGCAAAATGTTTAAAATAAGTAGATGGAGTACATTCTTTCCAATGCAGATTTTTTTGCATTGAAAAAATTGAAATAAAATTTTACTCTTCTGATCATATTGATGTGATATTCTGACTACATGATTCTCAAAAGAAATATACCCTTGTTAGTAAATAATGTGAATTCCTCTTTTGATTTACCTCAATAAACTGTACCCATCAAAACCTGATGGATTACTTTCAGCACAGGATTGTCATCTAAAGCAGGAATATAAAGTAGTTCTGAATAATCCTTGAACTTCAAATGCTTAAAATCACATATGTGTAAATTAAGGGCTTTAAGGTGTGTGATATTCCCAAACAAGTTCTGAAATATTTAACTGCCTCTGGTAATAATTTATAAAGTAGGTATGTAGACATTTGCCTGATAGATCTGAGGGGCATCCTAATGGGGTCCAATGAAGACAGATAGCTCCATTCTGGTACCACTGAGCCGACAGCCGCCTCATGAAACACTTCTCCGCCAATGCACATCAATCTCTCCGTGATGGCTGTTCAGATTAGACAGGAAGGCATACTCCTGTGAATCTTAAAAGGCCATTTCTGTCTCTTGTGAAGTTGTTTAACTTTGTTTTCATTTTATGGAGCCTCGCTGGACTCTAACACACATAATACTTGACAGATCAATTTTTATAAAATACATAGGAAAGAGAGATTTTTATGGAAACATAAATTACAAATTTCACTGAATAAACTTAACTTGGCATTAACTTGAGAGAGGATAAGACAGTATTTAATATTTATTGCTTTTTTCATATATTATTTATAGGTAGATTCATATTTTGTGACGTTATTTGATTTCTTACAATTTAGAATGGATGCCTATCAGAAGGAAAACAAACTTTTGTACAACACATGTTTAATTATTTTGGAACCTAATTTGTATGGTTTTTTGAACCACTCAGAATTATTATGACTCCCTGGGGAAAACATCAAATATCTGCTGCTGGATAGTCAATGGGATAATGACTTCATATGCTAAAAACATCCGCCCCCAATGCCTGACTGTCCTTCTTGATTCAGTATCATTCACAACGGTGACATAACACAGAATATGATTCTTGTATTTTCCAGAAGTGATTTATTTCTAGGATTTGTAAACATGCAGCATCATAAAACATAAATAAACAACATTGATGTTCCAATGGTATCCATGTATCATATCTACAAAAAAGTGCAGTCTATTATTAAAAATACCTTCAGTGGGGTACCAGACAGTGATGCTTAATAATCAAGTAAGGCTATTTGATTGTTTAAGCACAATTGGTCAAACTAAGTCAGCATATGCACACCTTTTAAAAATATTGCTATAAAATTTAATTATTCATAAGACTCTAAAGGCCTTTTCTCTAAATTTTATGTATCTTTCAAATAAGGAAATATCCCTTGTTGGTTACAGGAGACTGAGAATGACCTTCAGAAGATGATTTGCATGTCACAACATTTTGTCACCTAGAAGATGATTTGTACACCACACTTTGTCACCTACCAGGATTCAATGTCATTTGTCCAGCCCCTGTCTTTCCAATTTGCTTTCTATGTGCACCTTATTACTTACCTGCTCAGCTCAGGTCATTCCCATTTCCCATCCATTTAAGATCTGCTGCAGTAATTGCTTAACCCATTCATATTGAGACAGTTTAGAAGAGATAGTAAAAAGGCTAAGTAGTTGGGACCTGGCCCCATTCAACCACACCTAACTGGTATGCTCAGGGCCTTCATATGTAAATGACCATGAGGCTCACCTGTGGGAGTAATTACTTTGTCCCAGAGTGGGGAAAACTAAAAAGCAGTGGTGGACACAGATGGGAACTTGGAAAGAATTGATACCAGTTTTGCATAGATTTTAACCAATGACTTTGGTGCTTAGTTTCAATGTCTGTTTCACATAGATTTCAACCAATGATGTAGATGCATTTCTCAATGCCTGCTTTGCATGAATGTTAATCATGCTCATATGCCAAATCAATATAATCCCTGGCCTAACCTCCATTAGATGGTGTCCTGCTTTCAGGTGCCCCTTTCCCTTTGGAGTTTCTGCTCTCCTTCCTTAAATAAATCCTACTCCTTTTTACTCCTCCTTCCATGGTTGTCCGTGGATTTTATTCTTCAAATTCATGAGACAAGAATCCAGAAGAATGGGGTCGAATTCCCCAGGTGAATTTCCACATCAAGAGCTACAACACACCACTCAACAGTAGTGGAGGGAAAAACCCAGCTCATAGCTGGGTTGCTGCTAACATTATTTCAGCTGCAGAAACCTGCCGCTAGGCCAAATTCCCATTTTTAACTGGGAATAGCTGCAAATACTAGAAGCAGGCTATTTTGGCTGCTGGAATCTGTTGCCAGTGGGAGAAGAGAATCCAGCCCCATGTCAAAAATCGCACATCAATATTTTCATATCTCAAGCAGATAAGTAATTATATCTTCCCTCCTATTGAGACAGATTAGGAGAGACAGTGAAATGGCTAGGTAGTCAGGACAGAGGGCCCCTATCCAAGAGCTAGCTGGTAGAGGCAGAGTGATTGACAGGGCATGCTCAGGGCCTTCAAATGCAAAAAGACCTAAAGAACTTGAGGTTCACACTTATCCCAACTAAGAGATGGGGGTGGTAACAAGTGGGTACTAGGAAGTATTTGCCACCTTTTGTTTTAACCAATGGTGTTCCCGACCAGTTTCAATGCCTGTTTTACATAGATTTTAACCAAAGGAGTTGATGCATTTCTCAATGCCTGCTTTGCATGAATGTTAATTATGCTCATACCCCAAATCTTTATAACCTCTGGCCTAACCTCCATTAGACGGTGTCCTGCTTCCAGGTACCCCTCCACTTTGCAGAGTCTCTGATCTTCTTCCTAAATAAATCCTACTCTTTTTATTCCTCCTTCTGTGGTTGTCCATGGATTTTATTCTTCAAATTCATGAGACAAGAACCCAGAAGATTGGCACCGGATTCCCGGGATGAATTTCCACCACATCAAGAGCTGCAAAACCCAGCTTTTAGCTGGAGAATTGCTAACACTTTCAGCTGCAGACACCTGCAGTCAGCCCAAATTCCCAGTTTTAACTGGGAATGGATGCAAACACTAGAAGCAGGCTATTTTGGCTGCTGGAATCTGTAGCGACCCAGACTCCATTCACCAGCAGGAGCAGAGAATCCAGTCTCATCTCAAAAACCCCACATCACTATCATCCTGATTCAGGACATAGAACTCCAATGATAGTTAGTAACTGAAATGAAATGCAACAGTGAAAATGCTCAGCAGAAGCTGAGCACTCCTTCCCCTCAGTCTCCACCCAATCCTACTACAGCTTCTATTCTCATGCTTAAATTCCTGAGCAAACAAATTTCAGTCATCATCAACCACAAGATTCATCAAATGTTCCTGTCCAGTTATTAGCCTTTGGGAAGCCACCCCAAAGATCAACATCCCCAGACACCCTAGTCCTAAAAACATTGCCTCTGATAAGCAGGAAGTAGCTTCAGAAGATGGACCTTCAGCCCTGCTCCCTTATAAAACAGAAAAGGGTGGAATGTTAGATGACTGTCAATGATGGCCACATTTAGATGTAGATACAAAGCACAATCTTTTAGAGGCACACCCTACCTCACCATCCCTGAGCCAGCACTATAGTCAATGTTGTGGTGCAGTTGCAGTAAGCATTTCCCACTAACTCACTACACCTGACACTGAAGGTAACCACCTCAGCCCTGTCTCACAAGAGAGCCATGAGAGCTAATAAATTTGCCCACTTTAGGCCATGTTTTGCTGTTCTCTCCAGTCTTGGGAGCAGCCATCTGCTACCTCTCCTAATAAAATCTCTTGTCTCAGTTATCAGACATCTCTTTGCTGCACTAGCGCGTCCAAAAGGTAGGTGTTCTGTGAAAGAGGGGTGAAGTAATCATGTTAACTGGAGAGGATGCACAGTCTTTTCCCCCCAACTGCTCCAAATGTTCAAAAGGGTTATGCAGGATAGATGGTGACAGAGCCTCTCAAAGAGAAGGAATCAATGTAAAATAATAGGAGTTGGGCCATATGTTTCTAGAGTTGAGTTTTAAATGGAATTTAAAGTATCCAGTGGAGGAGGCAATGTCCACCTAAGTTCTGTCTGACAAAGTCCATGCTTGGGGATGGGCTACGTAAAGTCAGCCGTGGAGATTGCCAAAACCATCCGTTCTAGGAATTGGCTATTTTGTAGGAACTGTTTGTGCTATACCTTTCCTAGAAATTTATTCAGGTTCAAAATATGCTAAATATCATGAGAAATACATTATTCAATCCATGTTGCAGAGTGTTGAGGAGGGTCTTTGCAATACCACATGTGGTAATCTTGGAAAACAAAATTCCAGTCTTAAGTCCATGTTGATGCCCACATTATTAACCACTCCAAAGCCTTCTGAAGTTCAAACACTCCAAAGCCCTCTGAAGTTCAAACACAAATACAGGCTACTTATAAGAAATATGTTGTTCCAACTGTACAAGGTCCACCTTACGTAGCCTATAAAATTGGGGGATGCCTCTGGTATCCACTGCAAGCAGCTCAAGTTAACAAATACTTTGGTCCTCCACCTACTGACTCCCCTTTTACCTTTACAGGAATTTACAATGAGTTTGGTCAGCATATAATTAATGTTAATGATAAATGGACTGAAGTACCAACCCTGCCTTTCTTACAAAGACTTGGTAGAGTAGGTCCACTTTGGAGATGTAGAACAAAAGAACAAAGAAACAGCATATGTAAACATATCTTAGGATTAGGTACCCTAATTATATCTGGAATGAGAAATAAGAATGTTTTTCTACCCTTTAATTACATTTTTTATCAGAATAAGTTTCTACCTTTTAGATTACAAGATAAGTATACAATAATATTACTGTAAGATTGATTATTAGACCTAGGATTAAGTATTATAATTCAATAACAACTTGATTAAATAGTATATTAATTTAATCTTTAGAGTAAGTAATTTCCTTTAAGATGTTGTAGGTGTAGTCAAGAATGTCTTTACTAAAATGCTTACGTATATATTTAATTTTACTCATGGAGAATTGACCTTTTTATCCAGATAGATTATGTCTCAAATATGCAGCTGTTAGAACTTAAAGAGTATATGGTCTAGCCCTATGTCTAGAAAATCTTAAGTTTCCATTTCCCCTTAGTGAGATTTTATAGGATGTAGTTTCAGATAAGAAATATTTTAGACGTAGGAAAGTTATACTTTAAGATAATAGAATTAATACTTAGAAGTATATGGCATAATTAATTATAGGATGAGATTAAATTTAAGTTTAATTTTAGAATAGCTTTGAAGACAATGTCTGTTACCTCAGGTCTAAATAAGAATAGATGGTCAGTATGTGGTCATAGTGGTTAATGTGTCAAGGAAGTATGTTGTATTGATGGTTAATGTCAGAGATAACGAGAACTTTAAAAAGAAGTCAAAATGTAATGAAACAGTTAATGAAAGTATTATTTTGCTACTTGTATAAAAATACATCACAATAAAGAACAGACAGCATTTTGCTCTAGCAGCTTACTGTGACTGCTTGCAACTTGCTCCAGAGGTTCTTGTCATTCCTCTGTGCTGACTCTACTCATCCTTCAGGGACCCTAAGAGTTGCTGGGACTGTCTCCCGGCAATCCAGAAGTTTCTAATTTCTATTTAGAGAAGAAATAAGTGGAAAATTTCTATTTTTCTAACAGTAAAAAATAATAGTCATCAAAATATTATGTTTTCTTGAAATAATTGGAAAGATAAGGCTGTCAGGAGACTTAACCTATGTAGTCTGTTTCATTATGGCTGATGTATTTTGAGAAGTTATAATTTGTGAATATTAGCTTTGAAAATTTGTAGAATATGGCAATCTATTAATTAGATAACTCATGAAGTGTGAAAATATTGCTGTGCTATACAAAGAAAGAAGTAGATTTTTAGGAACTCTGGTCATCTAACTACTCATTACTAACAGGTAAATGTGTCTACTAACAGCAGTTACATGAAATAAAATACATAATATACTACATAATACATAATAAGAAGTATCAATATGAAAAATGGCAATGAATATTAATAGTTTATAATAAGTAATACATAGAAAATTTAAGTTGAATAATCTTCATGTAACATTATGCCCTGAAACTATATATGATTTCTTTCATTAGTGTACATCTATGTAATGTATTTCTTAAGGTTATAAGAGAAAACAGCACACTCCAAAGGGACAATTGAAGAAAGTTTAAGATAGACACAACTTAAAGGCTTAGACATTTAAGAGGAATCAATAGAAGAGAGTGCACACTGAAGGTTTTGATAAACCTAAAGGAACTCTGTGTGTGGGACTGGGCAGCCAAAAGAGGCTGCGCTTTTAGAATTTAATCATTGTCAACCACAGCCTGCATGAGGGGAGTCAGGATAAGGAGAATAGGGAAAAAAAAGTGTTTGCCCTCTGCATTCATTTGCTACGGCTTCCATAAAAAACATACTGTAGATTAGATAGTTTAAACCACATATTTTTCATTATTTTCTTAAAGTTTTAGAAGCTAGCAAGCCTGACATGAAGTTGTGGGCAGAGTTGGTTTCCTCAGAGTCCTTTCTACCTAGCTTGTAGATGTCTGCACGTGGTCTTTTTGATGTGTAGGTACATCCTTGAAGTCACTCCTGCATATCTTAATCTCTTCTTATAAAGATCACCATTAGTTCACATAATGGCTTCATTTTAACATACCCCTTTGAAAAGCTCTGTGTTTAAATAGAATTACCTTCAGAGGTGCTTGGACATGTGAACTTTTGGAGGGACATTATTTAATACATAACATCCTACAATGCATGAGTATCTCTTATTGGCCAAAGCCACCTAGAGTTCAGAAAGCACAAAGCTCCTATGTGTGATTCACTGAGGCCAGCTTCCTGGGCAGCCTCCTGGATGAGGGGTGGGGAATACACAGCACATCCAGGTGTTAGCGTCTTCATTTGTCTTCATAAAATATGAAAGCACGCATTCATACTTATCATTAGAAAAAAAATATTGCCAGCTAAATACTTTATTAATATAAATCCATAAAAATGTGCTATTTCCACATCAAACATTCATTCACTCAAAATCTGTAATATTTTTAAATTTTTATTTGTTCTACTGTAAATTTCTGATAGCAAACTTCAATTATCTATTCTCAATCCATATCATCTTTCCATTCCTATAGAATTGACATGATATATTTTCCATTCATAATTTTTTTAATTCAACAGGTTTATAATATTTCATTATTTCCTTAAAATTCTTTCAGGACAGTCTTGCTAACTGGTTCATCTTTGCTTCCCGAAATGCAGTTGCTATTAGGAGTTGCTATGATGAGGAATACATATGCCTTTTATTTTGGCCAAAGTATCAGTTTTATTCTGGACACTCAATGGAAATCAGGCTATTGGGTCTTGATTTGTCCAATTCTATCCTGATTCAAGAGGACAGATTTTATATTTAAAAAATTCTCTCTAGAGGTGAGAATGTAACTCAGTGGTAGTGGTAGAGTGTATGTGCCAAAAAAAAGAAGAAAATTCTTTCTGATTAGTCAACTTTGTTGTAGAAAATATAGATTTTGTTTTCAGTTTTTTCCCTTAGATTACAAATTCTTGGTCAGAAACACATATGTGTAATACAAATTTGTTAAAACAATTGTGAATGAATTTCAACTTCATGTTATAGAGAATTGATTCACTGACATTCTAAAAATCTAAAGAGTAAAAAACTTAATTCTTTCTTCCTCTCTTTCTCTGTGCCTTCCTTCAGGTTTTGCACCTTTCTCTCCCTCTCTCCCTTCCTCAGTTCCTTTTACATCTAATTTCCAGTATTCTGTGGAGAGGCAGTCAGTATTTTTTCTGGTCTTACAGGCAAGAGCTCAATCTGAAGGAAGGGAGTCAACTTTCTAGATTCATGCACTTGTAGATTTAATGTTACTTTTGACTGCAGAGTCTGATGTATATTTTCTCATTTTTTACTTTATTAAATATATAAGATGATTTTCTCTTGTCTTAATATTTCACATTTGAATGGTAACACACCCTCCTTCCTTTTATGATCCTCGTTTCCTGATTGGGAAGCATATAGCTATATGCTAGTTACTTTTTGATTGAAGATATCAGCCAATAGCTCCCATTTTAGAAAGATCTTAGCAAGATGCTGAAATGGTGTACTGTGTGTGCACGCGTGTGTGTGCATGTGTGCATTTGCTCACGCTTGAGCACCTTTGTTAGCAATATCGTAAACAAAAGAAAAGTTGTTGCTTGGGTATTATCTACAGGACAAGCAAACCCACACTAGGGCAAGTTTGTAAGGAAAAACTCAAGCTGGCAAAAGATGCTTCAGGTTCTATGTTAAGAAGAGACCAAAAGTCTCAAGGAAAATAGGCAGAAGACTTAGAGAAAATCATATTAGAGAGAGTAGATGACAATTGTCCTTTTAATGCATGGACAATCCTGATAACATTTTGTCATTTATTATTAACATGGCACTGAACTGGGTATTTCTGGTTCTAGGTATAAACTACAAATTTTTTTATTATTTTT
The DNA here is from genome assembly GCA_004027875.1 of Aplodontia rufa. Lineage (NCBI taxonomy): Eukaryota > Metazoa > Chordata > Mammalia > Rodentia > Aplodontiidae > Aplodontia > Aplodontia rufa. The sequence goes on along the minus strand of PVKS010012127.1, from coordinate 25,619 downwards.
TTTATTAGAAGAATATAGATATACAGTTGAGGGGGAAACATTGTCAAAACATTAGCAATCAATGGATATAAACTTTGTTATCAAGGGGAAAAGCCAGATCATGGCTAACCACCTTGGATTTTACCTATTGAAGTTTCCCCCAGAAGAACTCATGCGTTAAACGGGTAGTTCATGGAGGAAGGACATCGGCTTCTGGGATGGTTCCCCCATCTTCCCAATCTCCAGACTCCTATGAGTTCTTCATATGCCCTCCCTCTCCCCATCGCCCTCCCTAAACCTCCAAGTATCCTATAGAGCCATCCCCCTAATGCTCTGAAAGTCATTCAATTTGAAGTTTTGTTAAGTTAGCCGTCAGCCCTACTGCTTCACCATATATGCTAGCATCAACAGATGAGAGAAACCATTCGGCCCTTGAGTCTCTGAGATTAGGAGACTTCACTAAGCATAATTCTGTCCATCTCCATCCATTGATTTCAAAAGACAGAATATCGTCCTCTCTAATGGCTGAGTAGTATTCCATAGTATATATGTACCAAAGCTTTTGTATCCACTAGTCAAGTGAGGGGCATCTGGGTTGGTTCCATAATCTAGCTATAGAAAATTGAGCTGCTAAAAACATTGATGAAGCCACATCGCTATAATATGCTGATTCTAAGTCTTTTGGGAAAATTCCCATGAGTGGGATAGCGGGGTCGTAAGGTGGTTCTATCCTTAATTTTTTGAGGATTCTCCATATAGCTTTCCATAGTGACTAAACCAGTTTGCAGTCCAGCCAGCAGTGTAACAGTGTTCCTCTTTTCCCATAGCCCCTCCAGCATCCTTGTTTGTATTTTTCATTTTTGCCACTCTAACAGGAGTGAGGTGGTATCTCATTGAAGTTTTGATTTGCATTTCCCTTATAGCTAATGATGTAGAGCATTTTCTCATATATTTGTGGACTTTCTGGACTTCCACTGGAGAGAAGTTCCTTTTGAGTTCTTTAGCCCATTTATTGATTGGATTATTTGCGAGTTTGGACTTTAGTTTCTTTAGTTCCCTGTAAATTCTGGATATTAGCCCTCTCTCTGAGGTGTAGCAGGCAAAAGTTTTCTCCCATTCTGTAGGTTCTCTCTTGATGCTCTTGACTAGATCTTTAGCTGTGCAAAAACTTTTTAGTTTAATTGCATCCCATTCATTTAATTTTGATTTTACAGCATGCGCCATAGGAGTTTTGTTAAGGAAGAAGCTGCCGACTCCTATAAGGTGTAGTGTTGACCCAACTTCTTTTTCTAGTAAATTTAGAGTTGTAGACTTAATATCCAGGTCTTTGATCCATTTTGATTTAATTTTTGTGCAGGGCGAAAGATAAGGATCCAGCTTCAGTTGTCTACAAATGGCTGTCCAGTTTGTCCAACACCATTTGTTGAACAGGCTATCTCTCTTCCACACTATACGTTTGCCCCCTTTATCAAAGATCAAATAGTTAAGTGTTGGGTCTGCCCTTCACTCCATTTCAACAGCTGCCCTAGAGCGATCTATCTCCATAAGTTCCTTCTGGAAGGGCTGCTAGGTCCTGCTTTGTTATGCAGAGTTAAAGTGGGTTGGAAGGTGCTGCTACCTAGTTGTTTGTCTGTACTTGAAATCTGCATAACCCCTGGCAACTCCCTTAGAAGGATTATTGATTCCTTGGCTGTCTCCCCTCCTCCATATATAAAAACCCATGTGCCTTGATAATAAACGGATTCTGAGCTGCCATCAGCTGCGTGTGGTTGCCTCGTTTCCCTGGCTGGGAGGGAAGGGGTCCCCGGACGAGGGGGGACCCGGGTTCCAGCCGTCGGCACTCACCCTCCTCCTGATCGGCTCCTGGGGGGAACAATACAGCCCCCCAACAGTTAAGGATATGAGGGTTTGTCTCAGGATCTTGTATTCAGTTCCACTGGTCTTCAGTTCTGTTTTGATAACAATACCATGCTGTTTTTGCTACTACAGCTCTGTAATATAATTTCAGGTCAGGGATTGAGATACCCCCTATTTCTTCCTTTCTATAGAGTAGTGTTTTGGCTAGTCTGGGTCTCCTGTTGTTCCATATGAACTTGAGAATTGCTTTATCTATATCTCTGAAAAATGCCATAGGTGTCTTGATGGGGATTGCATTAAATCTGTAAAGGGCTTTGGGTAGAATGGCCATCTTGATTATATTGATTCTGCCTAACCATGAGCATGGAATGTTTTTCCATCTGCTCAGGTCTTCTGTAATTTCTTTTTTTAGAGTTTGATAATTTTCTTTGAATAGGTCTTTAATATCCTTTGTAAGGTTAATTCCCAAGTATTTCATTCTTTTGGAAGTGATGGTGAATGGGAGCGATTTCCTGGTTTCTTCTTCTGTGGATTTGTTGCTGCTGTAAAGAAATGCTAGCGATTTGCTGGAGTTGATCTTGTAGCCAGCTACTTTGCTAAAATCACCTATGAGCTCCAGGAGTTTTCTGGCCAATGTTATTGGGTCTTCTAGGTATAAAATCATGTTGTCTGCAAATAGAAATAACTTGACTTTCTCTTTTCCTATACGAATACCTTTGATTTCCTTGTTTTGCCTGATAGCTCTGGCAAGGGTTTCAAGGACTATGTTGAACAATAGTGGGGATAGTGGACAGCCTTGTCTCGTACCTGAATTGAGTGGAAATGCTGTTAGTTTTTCTCCATTGAGGATAATGTTGGCTATGGGTCTGTCATAGATGGTTCTGACATAGTTAAAGTATCTTCCTTTGATCCCTATCTTTTCCAAAGTTTTGAGCATAAAGTGGTGTTGAATTTTATCAAATGCCTTCTCTGCATTGATTGAGATGATTATATGATTTTTGTTTTTAATTCTGTTTATGTGGTGAATTACATTTATTGATTTGCATATATTGAACCAGCCTTGTTTCCCTGGAATGAAGCCCACTTGATCATAATGGATTATCTTTTTAATGTGCTTTTGTATCCGATTGGCTAAAATTTTATTAAGGATTTTTGCATCATTGTTCATCAGGGAAATTGGTCTGTAGTTTTATTTCTTTGATGTGTCTTTGTTGGGCTTTGGAATCAGTGTAATATTTGCTTCATAGAAAGTGTTTGGGAGTGTTCCCTCTCTATCAATTTCCTGGAAGAGCTTGAAGAGGATCGGTGTTAGTTCTTCTGTGAAGGCTTGGTAGAATTCTGCCGTATATCCATCGGGACCTGTACTTTTCTTTTTTGGGAGAGCTTTGATTGCTGCTTCAATTTCACTTTCTGTGATAGGCTGGTTGAGATTTTCAATGTCTTCCTGTGTTAAAGAGGGGATGTTGTGTGTGTTCAAAAACCTGTCCATGTCCTTCAGGATAAACTACAAATTTAATGCAGGTAACACTGTATCCAATGAAACCCTGTTTCTTATCTGTGGTGATCGTGGAAGTGCTCAAATAGCAGTATGTTTCACAGAAATGTTGATCAAATAATTCCTAGATGCCAAGAGCTTTTCCTCAGAAGTATGGTTAAATCTCCACAAAATAAATAATTAAATAAAATTTGCATTTCAGCCTTCTATTTTTAATAGAAATCCTTGTAATAATAGTAATCACTAAATCTGATTGAGTTTAATGTGGGTTGGAATAGTTCTATGTATTTTGCCTGTTTTATTTAAAATAATTGTGATACAATCCTATGAGGTTGGTCTTTATCTTTATAGAAAAGAAACTGATGTACAAAGGCTTGTCCAAAGTTACGGAGATAGTGAGTAAACTGTATACAAACTCAGGCAGTTTATTTCCAGAAAAGAAATACTGATTCATTACTCTGTTTATATCATATAAAATATAAAATTGCTGAGAAAACACTGCTATATGACTATAGGACACAAAAAATATATATAACTGTTCTTTTGGAAAACCAAAAATCCTTTATGTCAAAATTCTGTGAAATATTTTTCAATATATTATAAACATTCATTAAGAAGTCAATGAAGAAATAAGCCAAATGAACAATAGCAAATCTGATTTTGAGAAGATAAAGGGTGAGAGGTATTTTGTACTGAATTATGCACCCCTAAATTCAAGTGTTGGAGCATTTACCTCTAGTACCTCGGAATGTGATGCTGTTTTCCTGTAGGATCTTAGAGGACAAATTGAATGAGGCTTTAAGAATGGGCTCTAACCCATGTGAGGAAATCTGCAAACTAAGATCCAAATCCGTTATGGTGCCATCTTCATAATAAAAGGACATTTGAACACACAGAGACTCCAGGGGCATATGTACTTAAAGTAAAGGCCTTCTTGAGACTCTGAAAGAGGCCCAGCCCTGAGGTGCACACCTATGATCTCAGCCTCTCTGGAGACCTAGGCAGGAAGTTTGCAAGTTCTAGTACAGCCTCAGCAACCTCTTGAGATCTTGTCTCAGAGTACAATCAAAAGGGCTGTGGATGTAGCTCAGTGGTAGAGCACTCCTTGATCAACCCCCAATGACACAAGCGCGCGCGCACACACACACACACAGAGACTTAGTAAGAAGACAGACAACTGAAAGTCAAGGAAAAGTCCTTAAAAATGATCTGTAGATTTTGTCATTGTTAGATATAAACGTAGACTTTAATGATGTAAGATTTTATAATTCACTAAAGTAAAATTTAGAAATCTTGTGGTTGTGTTGGAAAGAATATGGTGAAATGGTTATGCATGCCAATTACTGTTGATTCTGAAAATTAATAGATTTCTTATCAAATTCTGTCCAGAGCTGGGTCATTTTACTTCTGAATATTAAGCATTATATTGTATGAATATATATATGGATGTACATCTATATATGTATATACTTTGTATACTAGTAAAAGAAATGCCATAAGTGATTAAATGTCTTTAAAAAATATAATTTTAATTTTGGCTGATGTTCAGGTTTTCATATGATTGACTAGACAATCAGATATTTTATCTCTATATTTTTTTCATGATTTCTTATAAAACTGCACTGAATTTTTTTTCTGTAGAACATTACATACATACAGGGTTATTTCTCTTAGCAAAATTGCTATGAGTTGAAATTGTAGCTCTATAAATAAAAATTATTTCTGAGCACACTAAGATACATTATGAAAAGAATTTCAAGAAGAATTATAACAATTTATAGTCTTTTATAGATAGTATAATTATTTCACTCATCCCAACAAAAAAATCACCTTGTATTTCTTACTGATCCTATATTTTACACTGAGAAAACAATAATTTTCCGAAAAATCAAAGCTATAAATTTTTGAGATAATGAACTGCTGTGTACATGTAAGAAAATAGAAATTAAATATCTTGCATTGATAATACATATTGAAAGTCTGTGAGTACTGAAATAATTTTATTACCAAATTTTACTTAAAAAATCAATCTTTTGCATTTTCAATATGGAAGTTGTCATAAATATAGGAAATCAATAAGTATTTTAATATTTCAGGCAAAGCTACCAATAGAATACATAAAGCATATTAAGAAATTAAATGCTATAGTCATTTTTTGCAATCACTACATTGTGTATGACTATAAAACCCTATAGTCAGTCTATGTCTTACTTTTGAAAATGTAATATCTCTGAGAGATAACTTCCTTTGAAATAAAAACCCTCATCTACGTGAACACATATTTATTTGAGGGAATGGGATAGCCTACTAGAATGAATTACCTTTTTAAAAGTGCACATTTGAGGTTTTATTACCTCCAACTTGCCATTCTATTAATAGACTTTCACTTACATTATCTCAAATATACCCTCAGATTCCCAACTCTGTATGAACTCTCAGTATCTTTTGCTGAGTTCCTGTTTTTTTATGATGCTAACTGATCATGAACTTTGTGACTATTATACTCTTGAGAAAATCCTTGGAGACCAAAGAATAAGTGTGAAAGTGACTCAGTTATATCTGTAACAAATAGATATGCTTCCAAATAATGGCTTGACTTATAATTAGTTAATTAAAATGATTAGTACATACTTGTAAAGGTTGTTATCTTTTTTTCTTATGTTTTTCATTTTGTTTACAAGCATTGTGGAGCATATATGCTTACTTTCAAATTCCAGATAGCCGGGGCTGGAGCGGTAGCTTGGTGGTTATAGCACTTGCCCAGCATGTGTGAGTACACAGGTTCAAACCCCAGCACCCATGTACTCAACTAAGTGTAGGAGCAATGAAGGCCATGTGAAAAACTAAATAAAAATTGATTAAAAAAAAAAACAACGAAAACAAATTCCAGATAGTCCATTAAATTCCTCCTTCAAACTGCCCGTATGCATGCTTAACTCACAGCATTACATTTCAAACATGATGACCAATGCCTCTACGGTAGGATTCTTTTTTAAAAAAAAATGCAAACTAGTTTCTTGGACATAACTAATTCTCAATAGGGTTTATTTTTGCTGTTCTGTATTACAGTTGACAAAGTCACCTGAAATGGCTCAATACTGTTACCTAGATTGAAACTACCTCAGGGGTTGCAATTAATCAGATCTTTGTAAACTATTTACCCACTTGATTCTCCCTCTCCCACTCCCCTCAGGCACACATGTGCACGTACATACATACTTGCTCAGTTTTTGGTTCTTGCTAACCCTTCTGTTTAGTCACATGTTAAAATAAGAAAAATAAAATTTTGCTGATTTTTCTGTTCAGATTTGTATAATGAATGTATACAACATTATATAAATCAATAATTAAAATTCTATATGTTCTTTTAATAGCATATAAAATTGAATTAAAGTTGCTTATTTTAAACAAAATGTAGGATATATATGTATTGATATATTGATACAAATTATTTCCTTCAGAGTATCATGATATATTACACCTTTTTAAGAAATTGCATTTTTGTTATGAATTATACCATTCTTTTGAATAGTATTTCTAGTATAAAATCACAGGTTTTGATCCTTATCAATACTTCCAGGTCTCTGAATCCTGAAAAAATATTCCTCAAGTTAGGAAAAACCTGTAACAATAATAAATTTTAAGGATTATTACTTTAATTATTCAAATATTAATTCAGCACAAGCAAAATTGTTTAGACTATGTCCATGACATATTTGACAGAATTAAATGTAGTTCTTCTTTCCAAGTAGAATTTAAATTGTTTAAAATAGATATTATTTTTCAAGATTTATAACACTCAAGAAAAAAAAACATGAATGTTTTAAAATTGGAAAATACTTTTAAAGCTCTATAGTGAATTTTTCAATTCTTAACTCACTGAACAATTTCAATGATTCACTGATAAACTATATGCCTAAGAAATGTTTGGAAATAATGTTTGAAGCATAGTGGCATTTTTGTTTTCTATGTCACTGTGGGTAGGAGGTGTATTACAGTGTTTCTCAGGTAGGGTGTTGGGAAGTTAAATTTCCTGTAATGTTTGGAATACTATAGTATACACAACAGAAATTTTTGTTTCTAAAATTCCAATAGTGAACCTTAAGAAAATTATGGAGAAAATACTGCAATCACCAAGGATTTGTCTCATACTGTTAAGAGCAAATAAAAAAATAAAAATATAGGTGCAATACCATTCTTTCCTGGGACATTGAACACTTAGAATCAAATTATGGGGGTAGGGGAGTTTTGCCTATTGTTAAAAAAAAGAGTTGATTTTCATATGTCTAAATGTTTATTTTAAGATTTAAATAAATCCATCTATTTTCCATATGAGATTTGGAACATCTTGGATAAATTTAAAAAATGGCATCTGGAAAGGAACAATCACTATCTCTCTATTTAAATAATTCTAAAGTTTCCTTTTCTTCCAACTTTACACATTAGTTTTCAATTCTATTTAAATGAATTCTACATCTTAAAACATGAATAAGTCTTCATTGGGCTACCTAAATCCTGGTCAACATTTCTGTGAGCTCTTGTCCTCACTGCAAACTGCATTTGATTTCACAGCCAATCACCCAGGCTCTTTGAATTGTGCTCTGCCTAAAGGGATCCCCTTTGTCTACTTCCAGAAAAGCTGAATTCAGGTGGGAGAAAGTCTAGATCTCTTGGTATTGAACAGGCAACACTGAAGTATAACTTCATTCTGAGTTTCCCATTAGATCAAGTTTAAAACAACTCCTGTGCATGAAATTACACCCTTGTGACCTTGTTTCCTTGTCAGTCTTAAGTTTGCCACTGATTTACCTGTTTGCCTAAGGATCTTTTTCTTATAAAAATAATTTGCATACAGTGTTCTAATCTTATTCTCTGCTTTTTTAAGTTTGAAACATTAGGATCATTTCTATCAAAATATCTTCACTTGAACTATTATTTTTTTTAGCTCACCAATAACTTCAAACATACAAATATTTAAAAAATAGTATAAATATTATTCTTTACATCTGGATTCACTTGTTAACATTTTACTATATTTGTGACTTCTCTCTCTCTCTCTCTCTGTATGTAAGCATGCAAGTATTGTGTATGTGTGTGTAGATTCATAAATATAGATATGCAATTTGCCTAAACTATTTGAGAGTAAGATACATATATCATATTTACCTTAAATATTTACCTTAAATATATTAGGTTGTACTTCTTACAAAAAGTATAATCCTTTAACTAACCACAGCATAATTGTCAACTTTAGCAAATTTAAATTTAATACAGTATTTTACTAAACTTTCTCCCATGACCAATTTTGCCAGATGATAAATAATTTAAGTAATAGCTTGGTTTTCTCCCTTCGAGAGAGAATACAATCTAGCATCACATGCTGCTTTCAGATATAATTAATATCTTCAGCCTCTTGTAATGTCAAGAAAAGCACTCGGGGGGCTGGAGCGGTGGCTCAGCGGTTTCGAGCTTGCCTGGCAAGAACGAGGACCCGGGTTCAAACCCCAGCACCACGTACACAGTTGATTGTTGGAGCAACTAAAGCCATGTGAAAAACTAAAAATAAAGTTGTTTCTCTCTTTCTCTGTCTCTCTCACTGTCCCTCTCTCTTATAAAAAAAAAAAAAAGAAAAGCACTCAATTCTTAATGGATCTTAAATTTACTCAAAATATTTCTTTGCATTGTAGATACAGATATAATTTTTTTCCTAAAACCTAAAATATTTTATTGGTGTATATTAATGTGTAATAATAAATTTCCTAGTATTTAACCATAATTATATTCCTGTAACAAATTACCCTTTGCATTGTGATTAAAATCATCATGACAAGATTGAAGTCAGGACATAAACAATTTTAAAGTGTTGAAATGAAATAACAGACTATTTCCACTAATTATTATTTCAAGAAAATTATGTCCATAAGGATATCAGTATGTATATCCATATTATATAGATTTGAACAAGATGCTTATGCCTCTGTGAAATCTCTTATGTTCTAAAATTTTATCCTTGAGGAGAAATATACTAGCTTTCATTTCAAAACACATTAATAAAGGAATTTCGGTGCCTGTTAAATACTTTACATTTCTAATGACTATTTTAATATCAATCTAATTCTAATACTATGCTCTCAGTTTGTAATTGGTTTCATAGTAGGAATACTGTCAGACTTGGAGAGGTGAATTGTTAATTGAGTAAATGCAGAACACAATGACTTACAGGAATATTTAATTTGTTCCAACAAAATAGCCTTAAGAATTTAAATTGGGCTTGCACTTAGCTACTGGTCGAATTAAATTATATTTGTAAAAACAACTGGGTATTATCTCACATATAGTTAAAACTGAAAAAATAATACAAATAATAATCTTCACTTTTAATTTTTCTTTACATACAATGGAGAATAATTTGAAGACACCATTGTATAAAACTTTGTAGTAGTTATAGTATATTTAAAGTATAAACTTAGATGCCATTATGTTTGCTGTTGCTCCTGGGAAAGATATAATACAGACAAGTGATTAACTATCTGGGTTTGGTTAAGATCTAGATTTAATTTCTTCTCTCTATATATTACCTTCCAGACCTCAGATGAGCTATTTAATATTTTGAAGACTCAGTCTCTGCATCTGTACATTTTAGTACTTTCTATCTTACTGTTTTGAGAATAAAACAAATGTACAAATGTATCTAAATTTCTTAGCACAATGATTGCATGTTGTAAAAGCAGTAATAAATATATTTTATCAGTAGTGGTATTTCAACCACTTCTTCTAAGTGTGTTTCTTATTATTCTTTTCTCCTGTGGCCATCAATGCAGTTCTATCACAGTGTTTCTCAAACTGTGGTGAAGGACATTTTTAAAGCAAAAAACTCTTTTATAATACACAAACAAAATGTTATTGCAATGTGTTATTATCCTTGCAAATACTAACTTTCACCTTTTACACTTATATTGCAGCTACCTCTCAACTAATGGTTGTAGATAATTGTAATGACATGGTATATATTAATCTATTTTGGAATTCTATAAATTATTGATTACAATTTCTTAAATAAAGAAAAGTATTCATTCTTATTTCTCCCATAATATTCAGTGCTAATGTATTTTAATTTGCTTTAGAACACAAATTCATGATCTGTTGTTTGAATTCTCCCTACTGGACTTATTTTCCGTATGTCCTATAAATTCTATTTTTAGGCAAAATGTGATGTAACTATATGAATTGTTTTGCTTGTTTATATTACAAATACTTCAGTCACTTTCACACTGGCGATATTTGTCAGAGCAATTTAAGTAACTTTAAACTAATGCATGAGAATTAAAACAGAATTCCAATAGGAAATTTTGCAAATCCGAAGAGCCCTTCTAAAATATTTGGTAGACGAGAACCTTTAACTACTGGCGAAATGATTGTTGGCATTACTGGTAGAAAAATAATTTGTATGAAATTTCAGTTTCACATTCTTAGACATCATCAATATTTGAAAATGAGATTTAACAATAATTATTACAACATATTTGCACCTAACTTCTGTAGATTTTCTACATCATTAACTATTTTGAATAGGCATTGCTATTTTGCTTGTCTAAACATTTATGAACACTGTATTTATGGCAGCATTCAATATTTGGTATGACTTTTACATTTCTTCCATCAACATAGTTAAATCTAGAACTTAGTTTCATTACAATTTTTATAAAGAATTGAATTTGAATAGACAAAGTACTCTAGTAGTTACATATTTGAATTGTTTATAAAACCGTTATCATTTTTAAGAAAATAATTGCAATAGTTTTTTTTCTGGATGGAACTAACTTTATTTATTTTTTGCTACTTTCCATATTTACTCTAAAAAACAATTTAAATTGTTACTGAGGTAGATGAATTATGTACTCTACAAATTTTGACTTTTCTTATATTTATATTCAGACATTATAGTTTTGCAGATAAGTGTGCAACATGTATATTTTGTCATTATCCTTATAGATAAGATGACTGAATCAGCTTGTTCCTGGCTGTTCTCTGATCAACTGACCAAATGTGTTAGTGCATCTATACCCACTATGGTTAGTTTTTTGTTGTTGTTGTTGTTTTCAGCTAGAGTGTGCAATTTTTTTTTTTTGAGAATTAAATGCAGAGTTCTGTGCTACCTCCTTACACAGAGATAACTGAAATCTTTGTCACTTATTAGCCACCAGCTGTTGTTTGTTTACTTGCTTACTTGTTTGAGTCTGAGTATCTGGACCTGGTATAGGTAGTTTAAAATTTGACCACTACCCTGAATGAATAGGACACACACACTTTGGGGCTAACTTAATTTGGATTTCAAGTTCCAGATTTCGAGGCAGTGCAAATTCCAACTCCTTTCCTCCCATTTCAGTTCTTACAAAGACCTCTGTAAATCAAGGGTCTCAGATTTATGCTAAGTCTGAGCCTTTATTCCCTGCACTGTGAATTAGCAAATACACAGGGAAATGGCGTAGATATATCTGAGGCTCCCTTTGCCCTCCTTCCCTTCTCTGTGGGATTGGTTATACATTGATTGTTTCATTCAGAACTACCTAGCTACACAAATAAGGTTGCAAAATTACCAGTAATATCTAAGAAACATTGGAAAAAGCTAGATTTGAAAAAATATACATGCCCCTAAATAATTTTGCTTTATGTTTTTTAATATCACTTCCTGAGATTTTCTTCTCCCTCTAGAAGACTTAAAGATTTATAACAAAAATCAATTTACAATTATTTATTGAATAAAAACTGTGCTTCAGGACAAACAACATTCAGTAAATACCTCTCTTGAATGAATCATTTAAGCTCTTCTGATATTTGCATAGAATTTGATCAATTTTTATAGCTATAATTCCTATTTTTATGCTTTTTAAAATTAATAATACTGTACTAAACTTAATACACAAGTATTTATCAAGGTGAGATTAGCTGAATGAATTATTGCAAAAGATGCTTTATTTACATTTGAAAATTTCATATACATTTTTAGGCACAATTCTAATGCTGAACTATTGCTTTCTAATATTTCTCTTCCAACTGTAGGTATGTAGTCACCCTAGAGACCAGAATTTGAACATTTTACTGCAAATTATATTTTCTGATGGGTTTCCTTATGGTTTTGTGAGGTCCATATTTTTCATAATTTAGCAAAATATTGTTGTGGTTATGTATAATTCTTATGCTCACATTTCAAAATCAGTGATTAACATAAAATTTAATTGAAAAGCAAAACCTATAAGCACTAGAGTAATTGCATATGGCTTAATGGACTGTCCACTTGTGATTTTGGTAAAATTACTAAATTTTTGAAATGAAATTGCATAAGAAATGCTTTGCATAACTATGTATTTGGAAGAAATATAATTTATATGTGTTTCATGTCTATATTCCACAGTTTCAGTCAGTTAAGTTCACAGTGAATGTCTTTTTTATAAACAAATGATTGAATAGTAATAGAAATAGGCATCTTTTTGTAAAACACATATAAGTACTAATCTACAGAAATAAAATATAACAGAAGTTTGCATGCCATGCTATTCATAAGGCTCTGGCATACAAATATATAAATCTTTTGCTTTGAAAAATGGTTGTTCAAGGCCTGAAGCAGAGGATCAGCCTTACTGCTCTTGTCTGGCATGCCTGAGTATGTGAGTTCAAACTCTAGCACCACGTACACAAGGAAGTGTCGTGAAAAACAAAAGCCATGTGCAAAATTAAATAAAAATTGATTCCCTCTTTCTCTCTCTGTCTCACTGTCCCTCTCTCTTAAAAAAAAAAAAAAAAGTGGGTATTCAAGCCAGGTGCCATACTGTGATGCACACCTTTAATCCTAGTGGCTGGAGAGCATAAGTTAGGAGGATGGCAAATTACAGGCCAGACTTAACAATTAGTCAGAAATAGTTTCAAATTGAAAAAGAAAGAAAGAAAGAAAAAATAGCTAGGGATGTAGTTCAGTAGTAAAGTGTGTGTGTGTATATGGTTTCAACCCCTAGTACCCATTTCATGCCATCATTCCAGCTGTGGAACACTAAAATTATTTAAATAGAGAAACAAATATACCACTTATGAATAACTTTGAAATAATATTCAAGTAGTTATTATATTCACAGAATTGAAAATTTGGGATTTGATGAGCTAAATAACTGAGTTATAGGGCTCTGGACTGACAATATATCAATGCATCAGTTTGTGTTTGGAATGCAGTGGTTGAGACCAAAAGAATGGTTGTAGACTAACATTATTAAGATGGTCAATTAGAAAGAATTTAGTGAACTACAGGGAAATGAGAATAGTGAAGTGTTCTTAAGGTTATCCAAGGCAGTTTAATTGAAAAAATGTATTGACAGTAATGAACAGTAGGTAGGTAATTGTCTTAAGAGTGAAGAACATTAGATTTAATTCCTCATATGATGAATGTTTAGGAGATATTCAATATCCTTACTGAATATCTTCTAACTATTGTAAGAATTGGAATAGGGGAAATAATTAAACTAAATGGGCCCTCATCCTAGCTCTCCAGTTGGCTTTATGAAAGTTATTATAACAAAGCCTTAGTGTCTTTATGTGTATAGTTAAAAACTGTAAGAGACATGCCTTACTGAAAGTGTCTTTACTGTGTAACATCTTTCTTCACATACAGCTTTCTTCATTTATAGTGTATAGTTCAGTGATTTTTATCATATACACAGAGTTGAAAAAATATGATCACAGTCAAGTTTAGGATTTTTTCATTATTCCAAAGAGTGTACCACATACCTGAGTAATCATTCAGTCAGGCTCCATCTCCCCATAAACTCTATGGATCCTTGGCAATGACAGGTCGATCCTGTGTCTATACATAGTTTCCTATTCTGCATGTTTCATAAAATTTAACTATACAACATATGGTTCTGGACAACTGGCTTCTTCTACTTAGAGTAATGCTTTCAAGATTCACCATGTTGTAATATATATATCATTACTTTATTACTTATAATTGTTAAATAATATCTCACTATAAATAGGCAATACTTTGCTTTCAGCATTAAGTATTCAAGTGAGATATTTAGGTTATTTCTACATTTAGTGATATTAATAATACTGCTATAAAAATGTATGTGCAAATTTTTGTGTGGACATGAGTTTTACTTTATCTATTTTATACACTTAAGAATGGAATTGTTGGTTCATATAATAATACTAGGTTTTCCTTTATGAGGAACTGCCAGACTGATTTCCATTGTCTCCCTGGTTTTTCATTTCTGACTGAAACACATGATGTTTCCAATTTCTTGACATCATTGATAACACTTGTATATTATCTTTCTTCTTTTAGATGTCTTTTAAATTATAGCCATAAGAGGGTATAGTAATATCTCATTGTTTTCTATTTTCACCAAATAGCAAAAATATTGAGAATTTTCCCATATAGTTATTGGCTATATATATATATATATATATATATATATATATATATATATTCTTTGGAAGAGCAGAAATTCACATCATTTGATTATTTTAATTGTTTTATTTGCATGTTTGCTATTGAGATGTCATAGCTAAAGTTGCCAACTCAGACTAGAATTTATAATACAGGTTCAGTTTATCTGAAGTATTTGAGTATAGTGTTTCTTTTTGATTTCAGAATTTTTAATTTCAGAATCTTGCATATGTGCAATGAGATATCTTGAGGATGAGACTCCAGTCTAAACAAGAAAATTATTTATAGTTCATATATACTTTGGGTTACAGTTAGAGCAGCTTGTGACCTTTGTTATACTGCATCTTCATTTTCATGTACCTTGGTATTTTCTAAATTCATTTACAATTTCACCTTTAGTTGTTCTCTTAGTAATATGTTTCTTTAAATTTGTATATATATGGTTAATTTAGCAATTTTTTCTGTTATTACCATTTACTTCATTACATTATTGTCTCAGAACACACTATATATATTATTTAATTTATTAAAACTTCATTGAAGCTTATTTTATATTCTCTCTGTAGTCTATGAAGGAGAATGTTCCATGCATACCTTAGACCATGTGAATTCTATTATTGTTTGGTTGAATTTTTTGTGGATAATTGGTAAATCTAGTTAGCTCATACTGTTAGGATAGCCTGCTTACTTGTTGAACTGAACAGTTATTTGACAAATAAAATTAATCATCACAATATTGAAATCTTCCACCAATACTTTTAACTGTATATATCTACCTTAAGTTCTGCTCGTTTTGCTTCATGTATTTTCAATTTTTTATTGTGTACATATATTTGAAATAGTTGTAATTCTATGAGTAATGTCATAAATGTGTATGGATAAAAATTAAATTTAAAGAAGAGATTGCCAGCCTGGCAATTTCTTGAGTTTTCTTAGAATGTAAGGGAGAAAATATAGTACCCTTTCCTTACTCATTGTAAAGTCATGGTTGATTCTCCTCTGACAAAAGATATGTTAACAAAAGAGAAGCATTAATCATTTTTTCCCTAAGAGAGTTTTACATGATGTAGGAGCCTTTAGAAATAAAGATACAAAGACTCAGAAAAATTGTAAATTTTATGCTTATATTTTATGAAGAATGGACAATTGCGTAAAAGTATGATTGGACAAAAAGCATATAATATAATGATAATAAATTGGGGGGAAATTAAATTAATAAATTAGCAAGAAATATTTGTTCAGATTCTTTACTGTATATAAGTGTCTTCATTCTTTTCCTCCAGTTATACAATAAAATACATCATAAATGAAGGTCTTCTGAGGAGAAGAAAGAAAAATTATTTAAATGGTTTTAGAGAACAAAAAAAAGTTGAGTGTAAGCTTTCATTTTTTTGCCAAAGTGTCATATTTTGGGATATCCTGTTCTGATCTCTAATAGTGTTTGGTCCAAAGCTTTCAAGAATCATCTTAATTTCATATAATATACTTCAGATTTATGCTAATTTTAGGGAGAAATCAAAATGTAAAAATGTCTTGCCTATATGTAAATCTATTTCTTTTTCTCTGTGCTATCATTGCTATCCCTATTATTACATCAGCATGTGTAACAAATCCAACAATATGTTGCTATAATTAGAAGTTTATACAATTTTCTATTTTAAAGAAATAAGAGCAGGTATATATTTGTTGACTTTCCTGTACTAAATTTGTTTGCAATATCTAGCTTCTTTGATTTTTGTCCACTTTTTACCCTTGGGTAAGGGTAGTTTTAGTAGGATTCTTCCTGTCTCTATCCTGGTCTCTCTATTAATCTGTCTGCATCTTATCCAGCTCTTCAAACACAGCTGTTAGGCTCCACTAATTGTAAGCCATTCTATCTGTTGTTTTTTAAAACATCTTGTTATAGTCACATAAATTCTGATCCCTCTAGCTTGGTGTATTTAAGAGATAAGTCTTGGCTGGAAGTAAAAACATGAGGATTTAGACAGAGGAGAAATTAGATCACACAAAAATCTGCAATGTTAGGTAAATGCAAAAAAAAAATTTTGTTCCAAAATTATAACTAGAATGAAATCCTTACAAATTCTATTTGCTTACTCTTGTTTTTCTCCCCAATGTTCTTTCTCTAGTCAACATTCATTTACTATGCACTCCAAGCTATCATATTTTATACTATACATGAGAACTCAATGAATTTCCTGATATTCCCCTTAAAGAACACTATTTTAAATATTACAAAGAAACAGGAAAATAAAAATCTAAGAAAGCATCTATTTTTCAGAATTTTAAATAATTGTGTTATCAAAGTGCAAAATGAATACAATTGACATATTAGTTATGTTTATCACAATAAAACAGAAATAGAATCCTGATTATGATATGTGTTTCTGTATAAATGCAGTGGTCCTCTCGTGGTTTGGTTCTGCCTTCACATATAATGATAATGGAAATTGGTGTTTTTGAAAAATGGTGATCACATCACTGTACTCAGTCCTGGAGTTTGAAAAACAGCCTCAGGCAGTAAAAGTTATATCTCAAAATGTGTGGTCCAGCTGCATCCTTTCTTGTAATGGACTCTGCAATAATATGGCTTTCATAAATATTATAGCAACAAATTCACCTTGAAGCAGTTGAATTTAACAACATAAGTTAATGGATAAATGAAAAAAAATGCTGTCGTATCTGTATTGTGCTATGCCTACAAGGTTCAAATAAAATGTGACGAAAACACTGCAAGTTCAGAATATTTTTGACCTATTATCATTAAGGTGTCCAATAAATACTGTCAGTCCCATGATGGCTACTGGGAGCAATAGGATAGCTTTCTAAGTGTGTATGTAGAATCAAAAGTTAGGAATATGATTGGCAAACAAGACAATCTATGAATTTTGAACATTTTAGGGATGATTTTTATTCCTGCCTATACAATTAAAATTCATTTTCCAAGTAGTGGTGAGAAGCTGTTCTTAGATTAAACAGTGCCTCCTGAGAATAACTGTAAGTTATTTTTTTAAAAGGTCACCCTACACATATTTGAGTGAAGATGTTGAGAGTGAAGAAAAGCAGGCAGGTATTTGTAGAGTGTTGTCTCATATCAAAGGAAACTGTACTGGGAGATACCAATATACTCTGATTTTTGCCTGAGGCCAGGCCGCAAGTGTACCCTATGTGTTAGCTAAACTCTAAATAGAAATATTTTATTGTTTTTCTTTAAAGAGCCGAAGTGGAGTTTGGAATATCAGAAGAAGACAGAACTTGGAAAAAGAAAAACATACCAAATATCTGCAACTTTGTGCAGACTGTGCCCAAATGTTTGGCTGATCTGTGAGATATGAACATAGGGTCACATTCCAAACAGCACAGTCAGGATAAAATAATTGACCTGAGATTTTAGTTTATAGTCTGATTGCAGTCTATTAACTGAGCAAACAAAATAGCAAAAATTCATTATCTTTAGAAAGTATAACCGAATTCTCGACATCTCCAAATTCTCAGTCATAATATACCCAGTAAATATAAACTTGAGGCACGTATGAAGAATCAGCGAATGTGAACCATACTCAAGGAAAATGAATTTCAATGGAAATCAATACAGTGGGGGTGATATAGGTATTAGAGTTAGTAAACCAGCTCTGCTCAAGCACATTAATAAAAAACATTAATTATTTTATAAAATAGAAATTAAGGAACTGAAAAAACATAATATAGGAAACTGTAACAAGTAACTAATATTAGATCATAGATTGCAGAAAAACAAATGTGAATATAGATCAATAATTTTATTTTCCAGTCCAAAGTATAAAAAAATGCAATTGAAACCAATAATGCAAGCAATATCAGAGACTTGTAAAACAGTGTAAAAATGCTTAAGACAGCTGCAATTATATACCCATAGGTGGAGGATAAATTTAACATTCAGTGAAATTATTTCAAGAGATTATGTTCACAAGGCATCTCAAATTACTGAAGTCCTAAATTTTAATAGTGAAGAATATTCAAGATGCAAAACCAATAAGAAAAAAAAAAAGTCTTGGCAAGTACCTGAAACCTCAAAAGGCAGACAATGCCTTGAAAGAGTGCAGAGAAAAAAAATGTAATTCATATAATAAAAATGTTAATATGAATAACTGGTCAAGTTTTATCAGAAAAAATGAATAACAGAAACAGTGGAATGATATCTATAAACCACTAAACAAGAACACAAACAAGCAAACAAAGCAAATCAAAATAAATATTTTTATATTCCATTAAGATACTGTTTAAACATCTAGGAGAAATGGGAACATTTTTAAATATGAGAAATTTTATATAATTAATGTTAAAAAAGAGTGCCTCAACAAAAGGGAAATTATACAGAATCAACATTTTAATTTTTAAGTAAAAATAAAATAATTCTACACATACAAAATATTTGAGTTAAAACACTTTTACAATTTTTAAAAATGCATAGGACTCAGGTAAAATTTATAGCATTATTCTGTGGGGTTTGAGATAAATGGAAGCATAGTTATGTAATAACTATTGTATAAAAATTATAAAATGGGTAAATGGACCTTTCCCCTTATATAATTTTTACTTTTAATGTAAGGCTGTCCTGTTTCAATGAAATATTCTGTGAAATGCTACAGATATATAATATCACCCTAAGAGAAACAACTAAAAATGCAAAAATAAAAAATTCCAAAATGCTAAGGAATATTAAAATATGATTATAAATACATGTTTAAGGCAAGTCAGGAGGGAAAAATGGAATAAAAAGTAGAAGGAACAGTTAAATCATAAAATGTTAGACATAATTCAGCTATGTGATTTATTACTTTAAATGATAATAAAATAAATGTTCAACAAATAAATTTCTGAAAAAAAATAAAATGTAAATAAAATTATGAAAACTAAGTAGTTGCTGTCTGTAAGAAATAGTCATAAGAATAAGAAATGGATATAATATTACCAGACATGGAAAACTTCTAGGAAAGAGATATTCTCAGAAACAATGATAGATACAAACAAAAGGGTAAAGAAATCATGAGATATAACTATCATAAATAATGTGTCTAATATCAAAGCTTGAAAATAAAGTCAAATTCATTAAATTAGAGGAAAAAAACTGAAGTCACCATACTAGTTGGTGATATTAATATTTTCTATTATATCATGCAATTAAATACAAATTCATAAAAGTATAGATAAATATACTAATCAAACTGACATTTATTGCCTTACTATACATATCTTAAAAAACTATTTAGAAAATACATAGAACATTCACAAAATAGACCTTAATTTCATTCATAGTTCAAACCCACTAAATTTAAGATAGTAAAAACTATAAATTTTCTGTTCACAGGCAAATTATATGAAAACCAATAATGTATGATAACCTAACACCACAATCTCAAACAATTGGAAATTGAACTAAATGCTGCTTAAAGATCCATAGATCAATCAGGTGCTATGGAGTGTGTCTATAATCCCATTGGCTCAGCAGGCTGAGGCAGGAGGACTGCAAATTCAAAAACAGCCTCAGTAACTTTGCAAGGTCCTGTCTCAAAATAAAAATTAAAAATGGGCTGGGTTGTGGCTCAGTGGTTAAGCGCCCTTGGAATTAATCCTTGGCACACAAAAAAAGAAAACAACAACATAAGTCACAGATAAATCACTGTAAAGATGGTGGGTTAGGAAAGAGTAAGAGATGTGACCTCCCCCCACACACACACATTCCACACAAAACAAAAATTTCACTGGCAGAATTTGTCTTTTGTAACTATTTTGGAGTTCTGGAATGTCTTGGAAGGTATAACTTCCAGAGAAAGATTTGGAAGGTAAATTGTACTACGTTTTGGTGAATTTCAGGTCTTCTCACAGTAGTGGCTAATCATCAGTTCCCAGCTCCACCTTAAGACATTTCTGGATATACACAAATAGCAACTTGAATATTGCCTGCATAAGCCATGTGGGCTAAAACTACCATTGTCCAAACGTGAGGGCTCTGCTCTCTACTCACTGATTGCTGCTTCTGATTAAAGAGAGGCAAGCAAAGAGCAATGTGACCATTGTTGGTGCTGCTGCTACCATTATGGCCCCTCGGAAGTTCAACCTATAAGTTCTAAAAATTTCCTATTTATTCTTGCTTTCTACTTTCTCTTTTTTCCATTTTATCAGCCAGATATTCAAAAACAATTGTGTATAAGAAGAAATTATGAATGGAACATTCATGTTTACTGAAAGCTAAGAACTCAGAAAAAACCAGAGAAGACATTAAGTTTATATATTATGCTGATACTTGGTACAGAAAAAGGATATAGTTTTTTTTTTTAATGATAAAAACCATAAAAAGGAAAAAAATACCTTGGGAAAAGGCAGGAATCTGATTTCCAGTGTTATCTACTATTAGATTCAACTGTCCAATTTTCAGCAAAATATCGCTAGACATGCAATGAAACAAGAAATTATTGCTTGTTCAGAGTAAAAAAAGATAAAGGAAAAAAACAACAGAAATAACAAATATTGACATGATTATTGGTCTACAAAAGAAAGACTGTAAAACAACTTTCTTAAGGATGATAAATTAAAAGAAGATGTGGAAAAGGTAAAGAAAATAACAAATGGAATAGAAAAATCAAAAAAGATACCTATCAAAAATAAAAATATATTAAATATAAATTCAGAACTAAAAAGTAAAACCATTAAAATGAAAAATTTATGAGGAATAATTCAAAATAAATTTAACAAAAGAAGAATCAGCAAACTTGAAAATAATACATGAAAATCATAAATTTTGAGGAAAAGAAAAATAAGATTGAAGAAAATTGAAAAAGAATAAGAGACCTGTGAGAAATAATCAGGTGGTACAATATTTGCATTTGTAGAAGTCCCATCAGATGGAAACATGATAAAGGGCAGAGAGAAAATTTGAGAAATAATGTCTGCATGCTTCCCAAATTTATTAAACTATGCAAATATTAACATGCAAGAAGCTTAACAAATTCCAAGAGATGAAAACAAGAATACACATCTGTCACATTATACTCAAAATGTTGAAATTGAAAGAGAAAACAGCAGAGGAGCTTTCATTCACATACAAAGAAATCTCGAGGTGGTTACTAACAGATTTATCATCGGAAATTTTTCAGGCCAGAAGAAATGAAGTAATATATTTAGAGTAAACATGCCGATGCACAAACCAATGAGCAAATCAAATAAAATCAAAACAAAAACCTGTCAACCCAGTACCTTATATTCAGCAAAGCTGTACTCAGAAGGTGTGTGTTGGGTGGGGGGTAGGGAGGGAGGTAAGACATTTCCAGTAAAACAAAAACTTTTAAGTTTACAAATTCTACTCCAATTTTCTTGAAACAAAAGCTCAAGGTGGCCTCCAGGGTGAAATGACAGTACACTAGTGAATAACAAAAGAAGAATAATAGATGACAGTGTAGAAGCAAATATAGATACATGGACAATGGTACAAACTGGTGTAATGGCAGCATAGATCATAGCTCAACCAAAGGGATAGGAATAGTTTAAAAAGAAGTCAAAATATCTCTATTTGCTGATGATATGATCCTGCACTTAGAAGACCCAAAAAAACTACACCAAGAAACTGCTAGAGCTTATCAGTGAATTTAGTAAAGTTTCAAGATCAAAACCCATAAATAATTAGCTTTCCTATACTCCAACAGTGATTTAATAGAAAAAGAATCAGGAAATCCATTCCATTCACAATAGTCTAGCAAAGGAAGTAGAAGATTTCTACAATGAAAATTATGGAACTTTGAAGATAGAAATTGAGGAAGATCTGAGAAGATGGAAAGACATCCCATGTACTTGGATACGCAGAATCAATATAATTAAAATGGTCATTCTGCCAAAAGCACTATACAAATTCAACTCACTCCCCATAAAGATAACTAATGACATTCCTTGTGGAGGTAGAAAAAAATCAATTGTCAAAGTTTTTTGGAAGAACAAGAAACCCAGAATAGACAAAACAATACTAAATAAAAAAACTAAGCAGGAGGTTCTGCAATACCTGACCTGAAATTATACTATATAGCTGTAGTAAACACAAACAAACAAACAAACAAACAAAAAACCAACTGTGTGATTTAGGTATCAAAACAGACACAAAGACCAAGGGAGTAGGATAGAAGATATAGAGACAAATCCAAATATCTTCGCCCATCTCATATTCGACAAAGGGGGCAAAAAAAAAAACAAAACTTGGGGGACAGCCTGTTCAACAAATTGTGCTAGATAAACTGGACAGCCATATGCCAAAAAAATGAAATTAAATCCTTATGTCTCACCCTGCACGCAAAATAAATTGAAATGGATCAGGGACCTAGAAATTAAACCAGCTACCATACAACTGTTAAAATAAAACATAGGATCAACACTCTACCATATAGGTGTAAGTACTAACTTCCTTAATAAGACTCTTATAATGTAGGAACTAAAACCAAGAATCAATGAGTGGGATGCCATTAAACTGAAAAGCTTCAGCAGAGTTAAGGAATTAGTTTAAGGACATGAAGATAAAGTCTACAGAATGGGAGAAAGTCATAGCCAGCTACTCCTCCCAAACAGGGCCAATATCAAGACTATACAAAGAACCCAAAAAATTAATGAAAACACATTCAACCCAATCAAAAATGTACTAAAGAACTAAACAGAAGCTTCTCAGCAGAAGAAATACATAAGACCAATAAATAACATGAAAAAATGTTCAATATCTCTAGCAATCAGATAAATGCAAATTAAAACTACTCAAATATTTTACCTCACTCTAGTCAGAATGGCAAAGATGAAGAATACAACTACAGCAGATGCTGGAGAGGTTGTGGGAAGAAAGGAACACTTGTACACTGCTGATGGAATTGCAGACTAGTACAGCCACTCTGGAAAGCTGTATGGAAACTCCTCAAAAAATTAGGGATGGGACCACGTATGACCCAGCTACACTCCTGGGTATTTTTCCAGAAAAAGTAAAATCAGCATAGTAGAGTGACACAGCTACATCAATATTAATAGTAGCACAATTCACAATAGCAACATTATGGAGTCAACACAGATGACCTTCACTGGAAGAAATGAACCAAAACTGTGATTCATATACATATATTTTACAAAGGAGTTCTACTTATTTATTAAGAATAAATTAAATGGTTTTTGTGGGTAAATGGATGGATATGGGAAAATTATGCTGAGTGAAATAAGCCGAACTCAAAGACACAAAGGTCAAATGTTTGCTTTCATACGTGGAAGCTAAAGTAAGACCAAGGATAGGGTGAAAGATAGTCAAGTTTATGTAATAGACTCACCAAAGTTGAAGTAACACAGGATCTAGAGTAAGTCTAGTTATGAAGGGTGAGGAGAGGGTGTGTGGGGAGAGGGAAAAATGGAGAGAGAAACGGGGGATTATAAATAATGTACAATACATTTTACTCCCCTGAGAAGTAACTATACTCATACAGGCATTTAAAACTGGAAAATTCAAAAATTTATTATATATGAATATGTACAATAGTATCTGTAATTAGAGGAAGACAGTAGAGGTAATAGCTCAGGTATAGGTAGTCAGGAAAATCCTACCCAGGTAGGGTTGGGTCCAAATTACGTTGCGATTATTTGTGCATGCATGAATATGTAACAATAAATTCCTTCACTATGTAAGACTATTTTATACCAATAATTTAAAAAATTTATAATAAAGAAATAATCCATTATTTTACGAGCAATTTGCTTTTGACAATATTACATCAGCCATCCTATAGAAAAAAAGATATTTTTTCAACAAATTGTGCTGGGAAACTAGATATCCATGTATAAAATGATTATTATGACTCCTTACCTAGTACTATATATACAAATTAATTAAAAATGAATCAGAGACATAAATATAAAATCTAATATTATTAAAGTGTTAGGAAAAATGTTTCATGATATTTGGTTGTTAAGGACTTTTGTATATGATATGAATGGCATAGGCAACAGCAAACAGATAAATAAATTTCTTGATAATTAAAATAAATCTGTGCATAAAAATACACTACCAGTGCACCCACAAGGCAACCCACAAAAATCTTAGAAAATATTTGCAAATGATATATATATATAAAGGACTTGGTATCCAGGACATGAAGAGTGCCGCGTTCGACCGGCAAAAAGCGGCAATAACGACACACACACGCTTGTTGCTTGCTTGCGGAGATCTCGCGCGCGCGCTCTCTCTTTTTTCAGGAAGTTGCACTGTTTATATAGGGCAGGTAACCCAATCAGTAGCTTGTTGCTACGAGGAAGAAAACTCTGCTGCCGGCTCCTATTGGTTGTCTCTAGGTGGTCAGATATTGCAAGCATACGAACCAGGAACAGCACGAGGTCAGCTGACTTGGCTTGGCCAGCTGCCAGCCGCCATCTTAAAGCTGCCTGCGTGGTGTGGGCCCCCGGGTGCTGCCCGCCACATGTCCCCCTTTTTGTTTAAGATGAGACCGTGCCTGCCTTAGGTTGCCAGGATAGAGCTACATTCTTACCCGTCATTGGGTGTTGAAGTACAACTTCTTCAATCCCTGTCTTAGGTTGATATGTGCTCCTCCTAGTCTGACCCGTCTTTGACTACCGGTCTAGCATGCTCAGCCATACTTCAGGGGAGTGGACAGCATTGATGGCTAGCAAAGCTTGGTGTTGTATTGCTGTCTGTTTACACTGGTTACCACGTAGCTTGCACATCCACCACACACCGATACCAGATATGAGACACATGGAACCACCAAAAGCCAGGAAGCCAAACCAATTTCTTCCCCAAGCAACAACAGATTAGAAATCCTACTACCAGTGATCATAGAAACAGAGAAT
>PVKS010012126.1:0-54654 GCA_004027875.1 Aplodontia rufa | reverse complement strand
AATATTACACAGCAATTAGAAACAATGACATTGCAGCCTTCGAGGGTAAATGGATGGTTATGGAAGAGATAATGATGAGTAAAATCAGCTTAACCCAGAGATCTAAGGGTCGATTGTCTCCACTCATCTGTGGAGGTGGGGACTAGTCCCTGGACAATGAGAAAGTTGGTCTAGAAACATGAGTTAAATTCAGATAAGATGTAATGCTTTACAATTTAATACTATTTTTAGAGTTATAATGGGAAGGGGAAGGGAGGGATAAGGGAGGGCAATTGGGGGGGCACTCCTGGGGATAGTTGCAATGTCCAGAATATATACACATCTTATACACATTTTATATTGTCTTGTTAAAATCTTGTAAGGTTGCTCAAAAGTAAAAAAATTTAAAAAATTAAAAAAAAAGAACTTGGGTGAGATAAAGATATTTTCTTATCTATAAAAAGACTAAATTCAACAAACCATTAGAAAAACAAAACTTCTAAGATTATGCTTTAAGGAGAAGAAAAATGATCCCATAAGATCATTCTTGCATGTAAGATACAAGAAGAATCAAGGAACAAAAAGATTAATAAGCCTGTATATAAACACAAACAACTGTGATATAAAACTATAACAACATCAATTTTTAGGGTTTTAAAAATAAACTAAAAACTGAGCATAATGCATCTAATTCTGAAAAGTATGCACAAAGAGTTACTGTTTTACAAGTTTTGTATTACTTGGAAATAGAAATAAGATATTAATTAACATACAGTTTATTCAGTATGCATCATAAATGCCAATGAAAGAGCAGGAGGCAGGTATAGCATCCTCATCAGTTTGGGGCAAGGGGATAAGAAAACAATTCAAAAAAGAAGAGCAAGAAAGGAGGAAAAAATCACAGAAAAAGCAGGAATAATTTAAAGTGCAAGATGAATGATAGAAACAAGTCAAAATATGGCTGTAATCACAATAAGTATAAAAGGACTAAACGTATCACTTAAAAGACAGAGACTGTAAGATTTCAATTTTTTTAAAAATCAACTATATGCTGCTTTAAAAAGACACACCAAAAACATAAGAACACAGAAAGGTTGAAAGTTAGAAAGGATGGAAAAAATATAGCAGTCAAAAAAGTAATCAGAAGAATGTTAGGAAGGCAAACTTAATATTGGACAAAATAGGCATGAGAACCTGAGGAATCCAGGAAGACTCATGATGGAGGCAGGACCTGCTTATTATTCAGACAGGTCAATCTGATTGGGAAGAATTAAACAGGCCCATGCCATGGGGAGAAGTCCAGACACTTGATGGAACATTTGGCCTCTTCCAACTACATAAAACATGCAATGTAATCCTCTCCTCCCAAAGAGCACCGCACACCAGCATGCGCCAGCTGCCAGAATACACATGGAGCCTGCGCTCACTCCCTCGAGGCCACCTCCCTCTGCCGATGAAGAAATGAAAGCCTAGCTTTGTTTAATACCTGGCCCTTGGACAAGTTCCTCCTGACTCATGACAGTGCTGCCACTAGGGCTTATATGCTGTGAGTGGGATAAGAGGGCAGTTTCTATGTTGGTTTCTCTAAAGGAGGTTCTTCTCAGGAGTGAGCAGAATGGCTGGTATAGGAAATTCTTCTGAAAGGCAAATCCGCCTAATGCAACCAAGAGTGGGCTATCAGGGAGAGAACTGAGTTCCCTAATGCATCTGTGAGTCTGGTCTTAGTCATATCTAAGTCTGACTTTTGCCGTTGCTCCTAGTTTCATTACATTCTGCCCTAAATTCCATCTGTTTCACCTGTTCCAACCTCTACAAATCTGGTAAATTCTCAAGTAACCAGAACTTGAGATCGTACCATGTCTATATTCTCAGAGAGCAATCGTCTGTATCTTCTTTAAAAGCTCAGCTTCTGGAATAAGTCTTAGGAGTTTATATTCATCCCAAATTCAGCAATTCCGTTTAGTGATTATGTATGTTCAGAATTCTATCTCGGAGTGATTCTGTTTAAACAGAGAATCAGTTATGTTTGCTCTCAAAAGCCACAGCATCCACTAGGTGAGAAAGGAGAATGGAGAGCACAGGTGACCCTAGACCTCAGACCTCAGTGTCCCAGCTTCCCTAGCACAGGAAGGGGCCACACAGCCATTGCATGTAACATCCTCTGTGTCATCCATGAAGGAAGGTTTGCAAGGATATGATGTGGTAGTTATCTTTATATTTTTGTCTTCTTGCATGGAGATATATTGTATTTGGGGGAAATGTCCAAGTGCAGAATTTATTAAACCATTCTTGGCTATTTGCTTAGAACAATTAAAATGTTCTCTATACAATAGCAGGGGGGAAAAACAACCTGTATTTTCTTTCTAGAACTGTCACTCCACCAGACATCCACTGGAAGTTGTCAAGATGACAAATACTTGCTCCATTGTGTTGCAGCCAAATTTCAGTTGTGAATTGGGACTCACCAGTCTCCTGTCCCTTCCCTGTTTACACCCAGCCTCTCCAGCAGTTGAGAAGCACTTCAGAAGCAGTCTAGGTAACGGGAAAAGGGAATTCCTGGCACTAATGACAAAATAATAAACCAGGCACAGTGGCACATGCCTGTAATCCCAGCAGCTCAGGAGGCTGATGCAGGAGGATCCCAAGTTCAAAGCCAGCCTTAACAACTTACTGAGGCCCTCCACAACTTAGCAAGACCCTGTCTCAAAATAAAAATATAAAAAGAGCTGGGGCTCTTTGGTTAACCGCCCCTAGGTTCAATATCTTGAACTCAAAAAGTAAATAAATAAAGTAAAATCTTATCATTGACCAAAGTGTCAGGAATGGTAGAGAAGATGAAAAAGTCAGCTGGTGTTGTCTAGGTTACATTTTAAAAATCTACGAAAGATAAATTTCAGAAAAAGCTACCCACTTTCCACCTGATTTCTGCCTAAGGCCTTGATGCTTCCAGAGTGTCCTCTCTCTGTCACCCTCTCATTACTGAGACAGGCGTAGAGTCTAATAAGTTCAGCAGGATTTGCATCCTTAAGTTTAAACAAAAAAGAGTTTTGTCTTTGTCAAGCTGTTGTTCAGAATCAAACAAAGCCCTTTCCTTAAAGCTAAAAGGAACTCAAGATTAAGTTGAGGATGGCGCAGTAAAGTCACCTCAGGGGTCCCGAACCTGTGCTTATTTAGCAAGCTTTAAATCATAATAATGGTAACAAACAACAGCACTCTCAACTGAACTCTGGGGCCTCTAAACATCCATGTTGTTATTTCCTAGAAGAATCTGTTATTGAGCTAAAACTTAAGGCTTCATGGGTTTGAGCAAAAGGGGGGAAAACTCAAAAACCAAGAGTGGATTGGGCTTTGATCTAGTTGGCAAGAGGAGGCACAATTCCATGTCCCACAACAGTTCTAAGACCATGGCTCTGATTTCTTGCCCACCTTGAAAATGACCATCCTTGTGTCCTTCATTCCTTCAGGATACTGTTCACTCTCCGAGAGTGGGTCTGAATCGACCATATCCCTGGGAAACCATGCAGGGGGCCTCTCTTCAAGCAAATCTTATTGGTCCCTTTAGGACCATTTCCCCCATGCACCCACACGGAAGGAGAATAGAGCAAACCAGAGAGAAAGTGGAGACCACACAGATCATGGTAAGCCTGGCTCCCTGAGGTCCTCTCCAAAGGGACCCAAGACCTTGCCTGGTCTTTTCCAACAGGGGCTGAAGAGAAAAGCCCTTTCTTTCCAAGAGCTAGAGCTGAGAAGTGTGAGTCAAGAGGAAAGAACCATGGCTCTATTGTGTAGGAAACTCCCACCCCAGGTAGGAGGAAGTGGAGCGAAACCACAGAGGGACTTCTGGTGACTCCATACTTCTGATAACTACCTCTCCCCATCCCACCCCTGCCTTTCCAGTTTGTCAAGGCTGGTTCCAGCTGGGTTCCCGTCTCACAGTCTGGAGTCTGACTAGCACAAGATGTGCCCTGCCAGGGGCCCTCACCTTGTTAGTGACTGGGCTGAAACAAGAATCCTGAGCTTCTTTGAGCCACTAGGGGCTTTGGCTACCTATGTGATCTGGGTTAGATAGGGGCTGGACTCCGTGATCACGCAGGCTCATCAAGAAACGTTTGTGATTTATTTGGTTTTAAAGCAAAGGAGGAGAACGAGAAATAATGAATGAGAATTAGAAAATGACTGTCATGGAGGGGAAAATTGAACAGAAGCTTAAAAAAAAACCAGGCACAATTAATCTTTGTTCCCTGTTAGAAGTCTGAAAGGTAAGATAATCATTAGGAGCTCCGAGAAAGACTGAGATCAATCAGGTGTATATAACTGAATTTTGGAGATTCAGAATGTGTAAATTCAAACTAAGTTTGTGAAGAATTGAAGAACCTATCTGAAGAAGGGCCATCAGGGTAGCTCATGATGATGTGGGCAGACATAGCAGGAAGCTTCAAGTCCTTTATTACACAGGTATTTTGTGAACAGAGTGTTGCTTGGGATAAATGGGTCCCCAGCTGAGTGCAGGAAGCTTCTGTGGCTGGGGGATTTCCAACTTACTGGTATGGGTAATGACAGAGGTCAAATGGTTCTAGGCCATCTGTCAGGGTCAGTTGTACAGTGTGGCTCTCGGAGTGTTCCCGGATACTTGGTCCTGAGTATTTTTCTTCTACTCCTCCAAGAAGCCTAGGAATTAGCAGATATCTCTTAATACATCTTCTGCTTAAGTTAGCCAGAGTAGATTTTGTTGCTTGCTACCATAAAACAGGGTAGAATGGAGCTGAGTGGAGAAGAAAGTATTGACCACAGGCCAAGATCTGCAGGTGGTACAAATGTGACCTTGTAGCGCATTTAAGAAGCCCATGAGAGAGACGCTTCACTGCGCACATGGGAGAAACTCAAGTCGGAGGTGTTAGGTTGTCTACCAGGAATCACCTGGGAATTTGCAGGGCCCAGATTCCAATTCAAGTCTGAATCCAAGACCTATGCTCTTTCCTCTGTTCTAGACAGTTCTCAAGTACATTCAATAACTTACTTCATTAAAAAGACTTTTCTCTTTGTGTTTAAATATGACTTGAAAATTAAGTCTGATAGGTCTGAGAAATGTCCGCAGGATGTCCCAACTCTCTGAGGCCTCCCCCAGCCACGTCTGTGTGTTCCATCCCTCAGGACAGTGGGTGTGCAAACTGATCTCTCAGATCTTTCTTCCTGATGTGATCTCCACCTCCCTTTCCAAACTCACCCTGGTCACTCTCTGCCTTGCTTACATTGTTCCTCACCCAGGCCTTCTTCTATCTCTGGGAATACTCCAACATCTTTCAAGCCTATTTGCTCAGCATTATATCTACAGGGCCAGCACAGAACCTGACACTTAGTAAGGGCTCAATAAATATTTTACTGAATGAATGAATGGGTGATTCCTCTGAGGGGGTTTCTGCATTGAACCTCATATAGGGCAGAAAGAGTTCCAAACATTTGGAGTGCTCCCTAGGTCCCCCTGGCTGAAGGGCTATGAGTTGGAGGATCTGGGCCATTTAGCCTTAGTGTGGTAGGAAGAGGTAGGGGGATGCATCAAGCAAAGACCCTCTGTAACTTTTCCAGAGAACCTCAATGAGTCCATTGGGTTATTTCTCTCCAGCGACCTCAAGCTGGGATTATGGTAGAGAGTGTTTCAGTCAGCTTTTTTGCTGCTGTGACTAAAAGACCACACAAGAACAATTTTAGTGGAGGAAAAGTTTGCTTTGGAGCTCACTGCTTCAGAGGTCTCAGTCTACAGAAAGCTCACTCCATTCCTTGGGACTTGAGGTAAGACAGAATTTCGTGGCTGACGTGTATGGTGCAGGAAAGCAGCTCTGGAAATGATCAGGAAGCAGAGAAAGACTAAGCTTAGCTCACCAAATGTATACCCCAAGGGCTCACCCCAGTGACTCACCTCCTCCAGTTACATCCTACCAGCCTACAGTTACCACTCAATTAATCCCTATCGGCAGATTAATTCACTGATTGGGCTAATGTTCTCAACATTTCATCTCTCAGCCTTCTTGCACTGTCTCACACATGAACTTTGGGGCAGGCCTAATATCTTCTAAACCATAAGCAGAGAGGTAGGAATTGATGGAAGAGTACCAAGACAACCCCATTGGATAAGTCCTTTAGGACACTGTTCAGCTGTACCTGAAAATGGTGTGCACACATGCACACATGTTAATGTGTGTAAGTGTCCATGCTGAATATTGAGCCACAGATTTCATGGGTATCTGATACCCTTCAGGAAAAAGGGTGGTAAACAGGTAGAGAAAAAGGCCTGCTGGAAAGATGAGAAGAAGTGCCCAGCATTTCTCAAGGGGACTTCAGTGGAGCCATGTTCTCACCCAGCAAAAGTTTATGTCTGGTTCCAGAGACCTGGTTTGGGTTCCCCAGGCGCCCCATCGTTGGACTCATTCGTGTGCTTTTTCGTGACACGACGTGAAGTAAGAGTCATTACCATTGCACAACCCATCTTGGTTCCTTTGTGGTCAGTTGGTCTAAAGTTCACAGTTTTTTTTGGAGGTGAATCGACGATTTATTTGCATTCTTCTTAAGTAATAAAATAAATCAGTGTGAAACAGAAAATACGTTAGAGTCCGTCTAACATGACTGCTCCTTATTTTAAAGGATGGGGAAACCATGCTCCAGAGAAGGGGAATAGTTTGCCCTGAATCACACTGCTGGCTAAAAGAAAGTGTCCAACCTAGGTGACCCAACACCAGGTCTCTCGTTGTGGCACCATGAGTGCAACCACCCAGGTCCATGGCTTGATTTACACCACAACCTGTGGGCTTTTCCAGTCTCCAACCTGAACTCCCCACAATCCCACGGGGTCTGGTTGTGCCCCTTGCCTCACACGTTGACTTCAGCAACACCAGCGCATTGGTGGCTCCCATTGTTAATCATCTCTTAAAAGAGTTTAACATCTGCTGCAGGGAAATTTACTGGCCTCAAGTTACCAGCTATAATTTTGGTCATTTGGGGGAAATAATGATGCTATAGTCGTCACTTTCCAAATGTTGCAGGAACCTGACCCAAATCAAGAAACCTCTCAATAAATCAGTTCAAAAACAGCATCCACTTCTAGCCTTGCTGTTTAGAATGTTGCAGCTCTGAATCAGTGTCTGGGCTGGAGAAAGCATCCAACTCACAGTCTCTAGATTTTAATAATAGCTGCCATTGTTCAAAGAGGGATTCATAACTCTCAGTGGACGCCAGCCAAAATGTCCTGAGCCAGACTCAGTATTTATGTATGTTTGGATGTACTAAGTGCTCTACAGTTTTCAAGAGGAGATTTTTCAAAATCGGTGCTACCCAGATCTCTGAGTCATGATCTTGCTTGTGGACATCACTTCACACCAAGCCCTCCCTGACGACAAGCTATTATAAGTCTTCTATGACCCTAGATTTATGTACAGATGGCTGGGATCATTGTACATCATGACATAGGTCATTAACAGTAAAAGCAACAGCTAACACTTGTGAAGTGTTTGCCCTGGGTCAGGAGCCATTAATTAATTCACGCAATCCTCACAAACCCAGTGCGGTAGGTACTGTTTTCTTCATGTGTGACATGAAGGAACTGAGGCACAGAATATGTAAGTGACTAATGTAAGATCATACATATAGTAATCAGAAGAGCTTCAGTTTAAACCCAAGGTGTCTGGCTCCAGAAACCTCATCTCATTTTGAAAACAGATTTATTGATATATAATTCACATACCGTAAGATTCACCCTCTTAAAAGTGTACACTCTTTAAAGCGTACAACAGAAGCTTTGGTATATTGATACAGTTGTGCAATTAACATCACCAGTTCCAGAGAATTTTCATCACCTTCAAATAAAACCCTGTAATCATTTGCAGCACTCCCAATTTCCCCCTTCTCCCAGCTGTTGGCGATCACTATCTATCCACTCACTATCTACAGTCAATATACTATCTCTATGGATTTACCTGTTCTAGGCACTTCACATAAATGAAAGCATGAAATAGGTGATATTTGTGTTTGGCTTCTTTCACTTACCATGTCTTCAGGGTTCTTCTATGTTGTAGTAATGTATCAATATTTCATTTCTTTATGGCTAAATAATATCCCATGGTATGAAGGTGCCACATTTTATTCATCCATTCACCAGTAGATGGGATTTGGATTGTGCCCACATTTTGCCCATCATGTATAATGCTACTGTGAACATTCTTACAAGGTTTTTTGGTAGACATGTTTTCCTTTCTCTTGGGTATATATCTAGGAATGAAATCACCAAGAAACATGTTAACGCTATGTTGAACTTTTTTGAGGAACTGCCAAAGTATTTTTCAAACAGGCTGCATCAATTTACGTTGCTACCAGCAATACGTGAGGGCTCTGATTCCTTTACGCCTTCAACACATTCTTTTTCTTTTTTTTTTTTTTTCCGGGCTGTGGATAAGAACTCAGGGCCTTGCGCGTGCTAGCCAAGTGCTCTGCCACTGAGCTAAATATCCCCAACCCTTCATTGTTTTGATTATAGCTATCATAGTAGATGTGAATTAGTATCTCTTTGAGGTTTTGATTTATATTTCCCTAATGACTAATGACACTGAGTGTCTTTTCATGTGTTTATTGGCCATAC
The DNA here is from genome assembly GCA_004027875.1 of Aplodontia rufa. Classification (NCBI taxonomy): domain Eukaryota; kingdom Metazoa; phylum Chordata; class Mammalia; order Rodentia; family Aplodontiidae; genus Aplodontia; species Aplodontia rufa. The sequence goes on along the minus strand of PVKS010012126.1, from coordinate 46,052 downwards.
ATATATTTTTTTCTTTGGAGAAAATATTTAAATCCTTTGTCCATTAAAAAATGATTGTTTTTCTTGTTCATGTTGAGTTATAAAAGTGTGTGTGTGTGTGTGTGTGTGTGTATTACAATATCAGTCCATTATCAGTCCCTTTCTTGATTTTGTCCTTTGAAGCATAAAAGTTCTACATTTTGTGAGGTCCATCCGTTCTGTTGTTGTTTACACTCTTGGTACTGTATCTGAGAAGACTATGCCCAACTCAAGGCCATGAAGATTTACTGCTATTTTTCTCGAAAAGTTTTGAAGTTTGGGATATTGTGTTTGGTATTTAGATATTATATTTAAGTCTGTAATCCATGCTGCATTAATTTTTTTCCTATGATTTTTTTATTGAGAAATTTATTGTTGAACAACCATAAAAGTTTTTAACAAAATAATATAAAATGTGAATAGATTCTGGATATTAGATTTACCCCCAGGAGAGTCCCCCCAATTACCCACCCTTATCCCTCCCTTCCCCCTCCCACAATATCTCTAAAAAAGTATTAGGCTGTATAACATTACACCTTATCTGGATTTAACACATGATAATAGACCACCTTTCTCAATGGCCAGGGTCTAGATCCAGCCTCCACAGATGAGTGGAGACATTTGACCCTTGGTTCTCTTGAGATGGTGTTGGTTAGAGAACTAAGTTGACTCTTTTGCAAGTGGATAACTGCTCTCTCAGCAACACTTGTTGAAAGATTATTCCTTCCCCACTGAATATTCCGGGCACCTCAGAGGTCTCTCTTGACCACTGTTTTCAACTGCCTATCTTGATGATTGTGTGGTGTGTGTGTGTGTGTGTGTGTGTGCATGTGTGTGTGTGTATGTGTGTGTGACCTAAATTGCTGGCCTCTCCTGAACTTAAATCATCAGATATCTAAAAATCTAAAGTGGATTAGACCAAGGCTAGACTTCCCATCTGCCCTCTGAATATTGGACCACACTATTAGAAAGGATATGGGGTCTTAAAGAGCTTGAAAAACAAAATTCTCACAAAGAAGAAGGAGACAAATCCATGAGGAGAAGATGTAGGTAAACTTGCAGATGTCCTCTGGTCATTGCATAGATGGACACATTTGAGTGGACATATAAAGTTAGATGAAGTCATCCAATGATGAAATTAAGAGTTTCAGAACTGTGATGATTTCTATCAGTCCTTCTTTGGAGATCTTATGGTTATTCCTTTCTTTGTCAGAACTGTTAACATAATTTCTTGCCCATCAGGCTATAGTCTGCTCTATTGGTGACTCATTGTCTCCAACTCCTAGCTGCTCCTTTAGTAGACAAACCGTAATTTTGTCGTCTTGTCCCCTCCACAAACATTTCTTTAGCTTTAGAAGGGGTCTTGGCATTATAGAGTTAGTGATTTATTTCTGCTTCTCCACTGGAGTGGTGCTCGGGTAACTCAGAAAGCCATAACTTTCAGAAATGACTCCTTTGAGGAGGGAAGATGTTAAATTGAAGAAAACATAATACTAAGTGTAGTCAAGGAGTCAAGCCCCAATTACACTCTTACTTGAAGAACCCTGTAGGGTTTGCTTTTCTTTCCTCTACTTTCATGAGCTACTTCCTCGTCTATACCCCCATGAAGCTTGCATAAGTCAGGGTAAGTAATACTCTTTGCTATAACAAGAAATCCTCAAATTGGCAACAGTTTAACTCAATAAAGGATCATTTTTCTTTCCTACAAAGTCTAATGCAAATATTCTTAGTCATTGAGCAGCCTTCCTTCAGTGGCCCAGGATCTTTCATCTCGTGTCTTTGTTATATTCTTAAGAGTTTGTTATTCTCTTGAGTTTTCTACTGAGACCTTTCATGCAGCCAAAGATGGGAAGAGAAGGCTAATAGTAACTCACCCGGTGTTTGTGGGCTAAAACTGGGTGATGTGGCGAATTACATGGACACACCTAACTCAAGAAAAGCAGGAAAGACCTCCTGGGATCATGAAATAAGGGAACAGTACTTTGGTGAATACACAACATCTGCTTACACAACTTTGAGAATGCAAAAATTCAGCTACCATAATGACAAAGTCTTTTTGTTTCTCCCAAACTGCCCTAGTAGGGTCCTTCCTCTGAGCTCACAAAGTCCTTCCTTGTCACCTGCCCTATAGTGACCAGCACATTACAGCAACACAGCAAAATCTATGTCCATAACAGCTCAATTTACAATAGCTAAAATATGGAACCAACCCAGAAGCCCCTCATGGGATGAATGGATCCAAAAACTGTGGTATATATATATACACACACATACCATGGAGTTTTACTCAGCAATTAGAAACAATGAAATTGCAGCCTTTGAAAGCAAATGGATGGTGATGGAAAAAATCTTGCTGAGCGAAGTTTGCCAAACCAAGGAGTCAAGGGTCGAATGTTTTCATTCATATGTGGAGGCTGGAGCTAAACCCAGGCCTGTGTGAAAGGTAGCCACTCTTATGTATTAGACCCAGCAAAGGCATAGCAACACATAATCTAGGGAAACCATAGATACGTAGCAGAGAGAGAGGAGAGAATAGGTGGGGGAGGGGAGAGGGAGGGAGAATAGGAAGGGATCTAGGGAGATAATCAACAATGTAGCATGCTCTTTATCCCCCTAAGAATCTAAATAATATTTATGCAAATATTCAATTCTGGAAAATTCACAATCTAAGCATTAATATTGTTTGTAGGGGTGAAATATAGAAGAATCAAGAGACTGGGATGTGGGTGATGTGGGGGTAATTCAGATTTAACAATATATGCATATCATATTATCATATTGTTACTTTATATGCATTTATGATTGTACAATAACTCAATGCCTTAAGAAAAAATTTTTAAAAATAAAAAATTTTTAAAAATTAATGTAAAAAAAAAAAAGAAGAAGAAGAAGAAGAGGAAGAAGAGGAGCCAGGCAGTGAAGTAAGTCTGGGCAGGATCCTTCCTTTCCATAGCAGTTCAAGGCTGTCAAAATGAGAATTCTACAAATCCACAAGCTCAGTTACAGATCAAGAAGAGGTTCAGAGAGCCTGGCCTAGAAGCAGAAGACTGGGGAATCTGAGAGTGTGGGGTCGAAAAACAGCCAGCTGGCTCCAGAGGGCGGAGCACAGAGGTAAAGCCAGATACGAGGCCCTGGAGCAGACTGGAGACATCAGAACAAAGAATGAGTGACTCAATCGAGGTCAACAGCTAAATGTCACAAAAAGAAAAGCAACCAAAAGCAATGTGTCTCTGGAGGAAAGAGCACGCCGTCCCCTATTATCTAAGGGTGGAAACTCAAACCTGAACATGATCAAGCCCTAGGTCCAACTACAAACCTCCGCAACTCAAAAGGTGGAGGAACAAGCTAGACAGGTATCAAAGACAGGGGTGGGGAAAGAAACTTGCTGTACTTCAGGATGCACATTAACATAATAAGAAGTGGTCACTACAAAAGTCAGCCACCTTGGTGTAGGATGACAGCCTTGATGTCCCAGAGCAGTTGAGGAAATGGCATGAGCTCAGGAGAATTGAGCTCAGCTCCCTGCCCTGGTTCAGAAAATCAAAATTTTTAATTCAAACAAGACTCTGCCTCTCTCTGAGTCTTATTCTCCCTTAGTAGTAACAGTGAGGTCAATACTAATTCTGCCAAATTCCTAGGATTGCCTGAGATCCAAATGAGCCTTTGCCATCCACCTGACTCCTTGTGCCTGGTGAGCTGTGTCTGTACCCAACCTTACCTCCTCCAAGAGACACAGCTCCATCCCCAGCCACACCCACCTCCTACTGACCCCACAACCATCAGCATGTCACTGCATCACACCTAGCTATTTGCAACACTTTCTCAAACTATAGTATCCAGTAAGAATCCTAGGCACTATAGATAGAGTCAGTTGTAGACAACATCAGTAAAATCTATTGTATTAGCAATATGCAGGAAGTCTATACGAATTCTGCTGTTAGAAATGTTAATTATTGTGCTTACTATCTTCACTGAGCTATAGGATGAAGATGCTAGGGAGGGGAAGTGTCACATTATCAGGGCTGGAGGATTTGGCCAATGCTGTCTTTCAGGCAAAGAAGACCCTGTGATGGAAGAAGGGAGAACCAAGATGGTAGTCCCGGCCACTGCTTTCATGGTAGGGTAAGCAGATGCAGCACAGAGCATGGTCAGAGGCAGGAAGGGGGAGGGGTCCGCAAGCCAGACCTGTCTATAATTTTAACTTCGTTAGGGTTCATCTGTGATGACTGTGAGACAGATACACTCTGCCACCTGAGAACAGCTTGGAGCAGAAACTTGATCAGCCTGACACCAAGGCTTTGCTCCTGGCCTTAGTTCAGTGATCCTGAACTACCTAATGGTGTCCACCTTGCTAGTGGGCTTCCAGGAGGCCATGCTGGCATGAAGGAAACCACATGAGTCCAGGACTTGAGGTGTCAAGCAGGTCCAACAACTCATCTTCAGGACTTGTTTCCCACTGGGCTCCTTGGGAACTCCAATACTAAGGGATAAATAAAAGTCAGTAAAGGTAAAGACTTGAATGTAGGAAAATAGAATTAGAGACAGGCTCTAGAGTGCAGAACTTGTCAGAGCCTTCGATAAGTTAACACATGCTGGGAATCTCCAAGAAGGTAGACAGTGTTTCCCCAAAGGTTTTGGATTTAGAAGCCTGTTTCCCTGAGGCATCTCATAGACTTCATGTGCTAGGGTGTGGCTTCAGGAAAGGTTAGTCTAGACAACTGTCAGGGTTCGGGCTGAAATGTCATTCAGAAGGGCTGGACAGCATGCAATCACATAACAATATTCACATGAGCTATAGGACTTTGGATTTTGTCTATTCACCCTCACCTCCCTGCTCGGTCACTTTGGTGGGACAATCCCCTGGGTTCTCAATTCTATTAGCCTCACATCCAGGTGCCACAGGAGGCTCTTTGATAAGACAGGTTTTAAGGCTTTGATTACTTTTTGTTTCTAAGTGCTGCACCTGCCCAGCATCCCCAGCCAACCAGGCCGTGGAATGGCCCCACCCACTTCAGTGTCAGAATCCAGGGTTGGTGCAAAGCCTCTTTGTCACACACAGGCCAGAGCTTCCCAGCCCAGGTGGTGAGGCCTGGAGTGATTATCTGGTGGCATCTCTTTCCAGAAGTCTGGGAGGTGCATACAACAGAAGTGACATTTCAAATGCATCCCAAGCAGCAGTCCCTCTTGCCCACCATGCAGACTGTGTGTGGCAGGACCTTCAAGATGATATCAGAGTTTCCTACCTGAGAATCCTCTGCTGTTTCCAGGACTTAAGAATAACATCTTAGTCCTCTTTCTGTAACAAGCTTTGGAAAAGCTGAACTGAGTCCAGCCTGGAAGAAGCTCTTTGAGCCAAGTCCAAGGCCAGGTCTGTGAGGAAGTGAGAGGGAACAGTCAGTCCCAGCTCCTCCCGCTGTTGTTGCTGCTGCTGGGGCCCCTGTTTCCTCAGCCTCCTAGCCACCTCCAGCAGTTCCTGCTTTCAGCCCCAGCTCGGGTGAGTTTTATGGAATTGCTATTATTACCCCAGCCCAGCGTCCAGGGCTTGATGGCTGCTGCCCTGGCAGCTCCAGCCCAGAGGGGAGCCAACTGCAATGACAATAAAACAAAGTCTTTGGCAGCTGAGGCCCTCTCGTCTGTGAGCTGGGCCTGACAAACGGGGTATGGAGCCAGGCCTGACTCCGGCTCCTTGGGAAGTCTTGGAGCTGGCCCACGGCCTCCCCAGTATCTGAGTCCAAAGGCATTTTTCAGCCCAGCTGGGAAGGCTGTGACAGTCCAACAAGGCTGGCTCTGTCCACCTTGAGGAAAGAGTCTCCCAGCCTCTCCATCTGGATGCTCCAGGTCATCTTCGGAAGAGGAGGAGGTGGGCTTGCTCCAGTTTGGCTGGCTTTGTCAACCAAACAAACAGCATTTAGAGAGCACCACTGCATGCACAAGAGCATTGCTGAAAACTCATGCACTCAACATGGCCTTCAGAAGCCCCTACTGTGCGTCTGGTACTGTACTGGAGGGTGGGGAGCAGCCATAGAGAAGGCAGAAAGCCCTTCTTCTCATGGGTTTGTTCTATGCTGTCAGGAGGGAGAAGAGAAAGAATAAATCAGCACTGATATGGTGAATTAAAAAGTGAGCCGAGTTCAGGGACCGGGAGTGCAGAAGGCAGGAATGAGTTTGAAGGAGGTGGCTGGGGAAGGAGTCACTGAGAAGGTGACATTTGAACAAAAGATTTGAAGGAGGTGAAAGGTCAAAGCATAAATCCCCAGAGTGACTTTACATCTCTGATGGACACCAGTCCTGTTCCCAGCTACTGTTACATAGCAAGTGCTGTGTGAAGTGTCGAACAGGGGGGCCCTTAAAGGAAATGAGCTCAACCTTCCACAACCATGGAGGGAACCCCACCTGAAAGAACTCATTGGTTGAAATACGAGGGAGATGCCTTGAGACAAAGGGGTCTTGAGCTGGGGTGACCATAAAGAAAGGATGGGTTTGGGACACAGGAGAATATAGTAGGTGGGCCAGAGGTCCGTTCCAAGGGTGGCATTGTCCACCAAGGAAAAATACCTGGGGAGGATTAGCAGGCTGAGCCCCAGAGAGCCTCCCTTCCTCTTGCCTGGAATATCACTGAGGAAGGTTCAGCTCTGCTGGTGTTCTCCTAAGACCAGACCCTCTGGACTAGAGGGTCTCAAACCTTCCTGCTCATCAATACCACCTGATTTTTTAATAATATAATGTTCTGGGTCCAATTCTAGATTTCTAAATCAGCCTTCAAATTTTTGAAAGCTATCTAGATGGTTCCAAAGATCAATCAGGTTTGGACACCTCCACTCTGGCAGGGGATGGGACCAGGGGCCTTTCCCTATGTGCCAATCTCCACTACGAGTCTGTAAGCCCTTTGAGGGCAGGGACTATATCTCACTTTCTGACCCCAAACATAAGAAACATTGGTAAACATGTTCTAAACAGAACAGCTAAGTCTGGTTCCACCAGCTATGAGCCATCTGATTGCGGTCACTATACTTAACCTCCCTGGGCCTTGGTCTGTCTGTATAAAATGGGTACCAGGATATTTTCTGTTTCTGAGAGGTCCAAAGAGGGACAACCTGTATACTTGCCAAAGCAGTTGAGCAGCTTCCTTAGGAATTCCCAGTAGTGGGGCTGGAGCAGTGGCTCAGAGGTTATGGTGCTTACCTGGCATGCGCAAGTACACAGATTCAAACCCCATTTACGCAACTAAGTGTTGGAGGAACGGAAGTCATATGAAAAACTAAATAAAAATTCCTTCTCTCTTTCTTTCTCTCACTGTCCCCTCTTTCAAAATACAAAAGGAATTCCCAGTAGAAGGAAAACTTGGCACAAATGACCCAAAACAGATCATCCTATAAAGTGTTTACCTTCCTGATGTTTTTTCTTTTGATTTGACTGAAACTCATCCATCCATGCCAAACAAAGAATTAATGATCTGCTACCTACCACACACCACATTTGACAACGGGGATCCACAAACAAATGAGACACAGTCCTGACTGTCGCAGAGCACAAATTTGAAGAGCGAGGAACCAACACATGGACCAAGAACTCTGATATGAGCAAATGGAGTGAGGCTCCTAGCCACAGCCTTCACTTTCAGGCCTGAAGAAGCAAGTAGAAGAGAATACCTGAGAGTTCAAGGCAGGAAGTGCACAGTAGTCAGACAAAGACAATCAGACAGAAAACAAGTTTATTTAGGACCAACAAGTCAGATCACTTGACTGGAGTGAGGAGCAGGTGCAAAAGATGTAGTAAAGAGGGGAAGGGGGTGGTCATCAATCTTGGTCTCCCCTTGAGAGTGAATTGGCCCTAGACACTCACTTCTAACAAATGGATATTTGTTAGTGATGGGACATCACCTCCAAGATATGACTGCAAAAAATGCTATGGTTTCCTTCTTGGGAATTCTTTCTTGTCCTCTCACTAGCTCACTCTAACGAAAGCCAGTGCCCTGTTGTGATCTGCCCATAGAGAGTTCTGTATGTCAAGGAGTTAATGTCTCTGGTCAACAGACAGCAGAACCTGCAAGGAACTGCCAAGCACCACCTGAATTAGCTTAGAATTGTGTCCTCTTCCAGCTGAGCCTTCAGAAGGGCCCACAACCTGGCTGCCACTTTGATTGCAACCTTCTGTGATCCTGAGACGGAGGCCCTAGTCAAGATATCCCCAAATGCATGGTCCACAGAAATGGTGAGATAAATGTGTGTTGTTTTAAGTTCCTAAGTTCAGAGGCAATTTGCTACCCAGTGATAGACGACTAAAACATCGGAGTTTTTAAGCAAGAGAGTGAAGTAATCAAGCCCATTCTTTAGCAATCAGGTTGAAGGGCAAGGAGAGACCTCTGCAGGAATCCCAGCAAGGAGTGACAGGAGCTCAGACAAGGCTGTGGTGGAGGAAACAGGGGAATGAATGACAGATATGGTGAGGTACAGTTGGCAGAATTTGGGTTCCAGAGCCCAGACCCATTCATAGGTCCCCACAAGCCACACCCAGCTGTTGCTGATTGCAACATTACCCCCCAGCAAATGCCACCCTCACCTTCTCCCTCCTCCCCAGAACTACTCTCCTCATGACAGCTAAATCATGTCATCACCCCACTAAAAACCCACCAATGACTTCTAATAGCATTTAAAATAAAGTCCAAAGTCCTCCCCTAGCCCTCTAAGGCCCTGTGTGACCTAGCCTCTTCCACCCCTCTGCACTCACGTCTTCCCCGTTCTTCCCACCTGCTCAGCACCTGCCAAAGAGTCCCTTGCTTGTCGTCTGCCTGCAATTCTCTTCCTGCATACTGCTCTGCAAGGCTCACTCCAGGCTCTGCAAAAATGGTTTCCTGATGAGGAGGCACTTTAGCTGAGATCCTCAAGGAAAACCATGGAACATGGAGTCCTGGACAATTTAGGGCAATGGCCACAGCCACTGAGTCAACATGCCTGCAGCAGGATTAACAATACCAGATATACTCAAAGCTTTCCTGCACGATGTGAGGTCTCTAGGGCCTGGGGCCTGATGACCAGAGAGAAAGGGAATGTTCTCCTCGCAGGTCCTTGCATAAGTGGAACATCTGCATAACATCCCCTCATGCCAGTCACTGCCCTTTGCCCTAGATATGTCCTCTCTTTGTCCTTTTTCTGTTGCTGTATCAGAATAACTGAGACTGGATAATATCTAAATGAAAGAGGTTTGTTTTGTCTCACGATTCTGGAGGCTTCATGCTGCTCCACATCTGGTGGAAAAGCAGAAGGAGAAGTGTGCATATCGGAGGAGAGCACACGAGTGGGAAGGAGATGCCAGCCTTGTCTGATGACAGCACTCTCCAGAGGTAACCGATCCAGTCCCTCCAGAGCGGAATCCACTCCCAAGAGCATTGATCCCTCTGAATGAAGCAGGCACAACGACCACACCTCACAATGCTCCTGCACTGGGAACCAAGTCTCAACGTGAGTTTTGGTGAGGGCAAACCATATTCTAACCAGTGCTTCCCAGGCACCAGCAAGGCTGCAGAGAACGCATTCTGTTGCTACTGTCACCACTGCCAGGCAGTTGAGGCAACAGAGGCACAGGGAGGTCAAGTGCCTTGTCCAAGGATTTCAAGTGCACCTCTTCCCCCATGGGTCTTCAAAACAATGACAGCTAGGCAGGGAAAAAATACATCTCTTTTTAAATTAAGGAGTTGAGTTATTATACAATCATAAAATGCATATGAAACAATAATTATTATATGCATGTATTCTTAAACCAGATTTACCCCCACATCACCCACACCCCAGTCTCTTGAATCTTCTATATTTCACCCCTACAAACAATATTAATGCTTAGGTTGAGAACTTTCCAGAACTGAATAATTGCATAAGTGTTATTTGGATTCTCCAGGGGGTAAAGAGTTTGCTATATTGTTGTTTTACTCCTTAGCTCCCTCCCTCTTCTCCCTCACCTATCCTCCCCTCCCCCTCCTCCTGTACATCTCTATGAATGCCCTAGATTATGTGTTGCACACCTTTGCTGGGTCTAATACATGAGGTTAACGACCTTTCACACAGACCTGGGTCTAGCTTCAGCCTCCACAGATAAGTGAAGACATTCGACCCTTGACTCTCTGGGTTTGGCTAATTTGGCTCAGCATGATTTCTTTCATTGCCATCCATTTACCTTCAAAGGCCACAATATTGTTTCTAATTGCTGAGTAGAATTCCATTGTGTTAATATATCACGGTTTTTGGATCCATTCATCCAGTAAGGGGCATCTGGGTTGGTTCCATAATTTAGCTAAAATACATCTTAATAAGAAAATAAGTAACATGTAAAAGTGCTTGACCAGTTGCTACTCATTCTATAGCTTTTAGCTTACAGTTGTGGTTCTGAAGTAAGCTGTGGTCCTTCATTAAGCTGAATGTCACTGGCCACCTGCTGACCAAGTGATCAAGCTCTGTGCGGTGCAGCAACTCTAGAATGCTGAGTCCCCAGAATGTGCCAGGGTGGGGCTCAGGGTGGGCTTCCCACTCTTCAGGGCAGGGGAGTGGACTTGGAGAGACAAGGGTTTCAAGGGTCGGTTGCCAGGAACGGATGAGAGTCACAGCCCCTGTTGGGCACCCCATCATCTGCCCAGTGAAGGGTCCTCTGCAGAGTCACCTGCACGTTTTTGCACTCATGCAGCCGGCATGGCTCTGGGCTCCCAGGAGATCCAGAGTGAGTGCTGGAAATGATCAGGGTCAGCAAGTCCACAAGGAGTGGTGAACATCTCTTGGTGACCTGTGAGTCGATGGAGAGCCCCTTGTCGCAGCCTTCTAACTCCTCACCTAGCTTACAGGCCACACACAATGTCTGAGAAATTCTAGCCCATCTATTTTTACTTCCTCCCTAAAGACAGAGGAAAAAGGCCAGGGAGGGAACAGTTCAGGAGCCAGGTACTACAGCAAGCAGGTGCCAACATGAAGAGCCAGATGGGATAGTGTCTAAGCTGGGGGCAAAGGGCTGTGGTATCAGCAACATTCAGACCTCAAGGGCAGTGGCCCCTCTCCTGGGCTGACACCCATCTCTTAGGTCCCCCTTGTCCAGAACAGAAGGGGCTTTAAAACCATTTCACCAAACTTGGATTCAGGTCAACTGATGTTCAACAGGGCTAGCTGACTCGCCCGTGTCCATCATTAAGCCAGATTTGTTCTGGCCTTAGAGAATGGAAGAGAAAGTTGGAAAAATAGTTACCTTGGACAGAGAGTTGGAGTTTGGAGGCGCTCAACCATGTAATGACACCTAATCATTTACCTTTGTCCCTGCCTGGCTTCCTCCAGGCAAATCTTTAGCTCCTTAAATGGCAGGGGCTTGTTCCAAGGTTCCTCCTGTTATGGACACCCAGGAAGCATTGGCTTAAATTAGGTAAACAGAAGAAAAAGGGAGTGGGTGAAGCCCAAGCCATGAACAGAATGAATGATGAGCAAAGAGATGCCTCCATCACCTACAGCTGCTCATGCAAAGAATTCAAAGCCAAAATTAGCAAAAAAGAGAACAGTGTGGTCTGGTGGAAAAACACAGAATCACAAATAATTATAGTAACATTATTAATAATAGCAAGAAGCAAATGTCGCATAGCACACTCTTCCGTCACAGAACCTCTCCATCACAGTAAGGGGTCTGTCCAGGTAGGTCTGGGCCATACTTAGTCTACCCGACCCCAAAATCTCTGAAGGCGAGGAGTCACTCGCTCTTCCTTGCCTGAAGTCCAGGCAAAGCCTGACAAACTCAATTTCCGCACCTGCCCAGAGTGAAAAACACCTGTTTTCAGTGCCTGCTTTGTGTTGATCAGCCTTTCCAGGGAAACATGAAAAGCTTGGAAAAAGCATGTTCTAAAATTACTATTGATTTTTTTTTGAAGTCACTATTTCATTTATTTTGAAATTTCAAAAAGTATTGAGAGTGGGCACAAGATCTTTTAATGCTCATCAGAAGGAGGCCTATGTTGAAAGACAGAAATCTCACAAATGAGCCTGCTTCTGCCTAGGCCACTCTCCCCTGGTGCCATGCGTCCTCTGGAAGAGCATGGAGTGGGTTGGGGAGATGGATATTCCTCCAGTGACATTAGGGTATCACTGTCACCCTTCTCACTTTATTTGATCCTCACAGTATCTCTGTGAGTGGGCAGGACAGGGGCCCAACCTCATTCAGCCAATAATCACTGCAAGCTATGTAAGCAGCGTCCATGCTCTGCAGACAAAGAACCTCGCCAGTACTTCCTCCCTGTCTGGAAGAAAGATCTTGTTAGAGGCCTCCCATTTCCAGGGAAGAAAGGAGGCCCAGAGCAGAGGCTCTGCTTGCTGTCTCCTCGTCAAGAACAAAACCCAGGTCCCCAGCTCCCTACAATCCAGGGTTCTGTCCACCACATCAGACAGTACCTTCAGCTGTCCCCTGCCTAGAGACGAAAGAGGGCAAGGGAGGAAGCCCATCTGCTTGCAGTGTGCTGGCCTTCACTCCCACTCACTCATTCATCGGCGACAGTTTATAACAATGGTCTTCTGCACTTACCTGTGAAACATCTCATGTCCCACAGCCACTCTCACCACCAGCACCACCACCGAGCACGGGAAGACTCATAACCGCTCTGTGTGTTGGTGTTTCCATCCTTAAATGCTGTAACCGCACATGCTGCCTAGCTGCAGGGAGACCAGTGAGTCCAGGCGCCTGTGACACCTGCAGCAGGTCAGCACCCCTCCTCCCTGGGCTGTGTCTCCTCGCCCTTATTTTGCACCAGAATCAGAGACATGATGTGCTGCTGCTGCTGCTGCTGCTGCTGCTGCTGCTTTGGTTGGTGACATGAAGATCCCTGACTCCCAGCTGAAAGTCCTTCCCTAGCCCTGCCAGAGGACCAACCTGTGATTAGCAGGGTTTACCCTGCAAGAGAAAAGTGAATTCCGACAAGAAACAGTCCCGGGGCTCCAGAGCCCCCACGCATTCCAACTAGGAAAGCAAGCACCTGGAACAAGGCCAGGCATTTTTTTCTCAAACCTCAGATTACAAGGTTGGCTTCTCCACTACGTCTGTTGCAGGCACTTGCAACTCTTTTGAGGGCTTGGGAACTGTTGCTGGGACACCAGAGTAACCCCATGATCAAGCCGCCTGTGCGCAGCGGTTCAGGCCCAACGACGGCTCTCCTGCCGTCCCTCACTGGGCACGGGGTTTGCTTGTTCCTGATGTTCCCTCTGGGGTTCTGATCCAGGCAATCATGCCACAGGCTGCAAATCGGGGTGGAACCTGAGGCCTCTGCTCACCAGTGGTCCCACACCAACGAAGCTCAAGTGTAGTGATCTTCACTACTTTCTGACTCTTTGAAAATTTGTAAACTCTATATGAAAATACCCGTGAAATTCCCCACCCCTCGGATGCCGAAGCTTGCTCCTTCGGGGTTCATCTTACTGCTTTCCTTAAACCCTCTTTATGCTCCTTCTGGGCTCTCTGTGTAGTTTTTTGCAAACATCAATCCAGATGTCAGGAAAGGGCCCTCACTTACTGATTTCATAGAATACGTGTGAAGTGGATCCAGATGGATACAGAGGGCAGCTGCATCCTTCAGCGGGAACATGGGTTCTAGTTCCAGCTTGGTCGCTTTGCTGTGTGGCCTTGAACAAGCTACTACTGCTCTCCGAGCCTCAGTTTCCTGGTTTATAGAATGACCTGCTTGTTGGAGATGGAGTCGAGGTAGCCTGCTGGCTTTGAGTTCATAAGACTAGAGAGGTCTTTGAGAGCCTGGACTGGAGAAACAGAAGAGATCATGGGTGAGTCATTTAACCTCTTTGTGTCTGAATAACACTGAGATGGTGAAAGTAAAATTCCCACTTTGAGTTGTATGGAATAAATGAATTAAATGCAGTGAAGTGTGTAGAACAGAACCTGGTAGTGGTTAAGCACTGGGGATGTCTAGAAGGTGCTTGGGTCACTTGGACAGCACAGGAGACTCCTTAAGGCAAGGGTATACTGCTTTACCATGGTACCCCAAGCACCTGGTGTGGAGCCTGGCCAGCAAAGGATGAGAGTGGAATTTAAATAATGACTGAACCAAATACAGGCAGGGGAGCAGCCAAAGCGGGGGAGGGGGGGTGTTAGCTGTAGTATGGAGTGACAAATATATTCCTGGCCCCCAGTCCTTGCAGGTGGCGTGGGGGAGTGGGTGGGGTGGGGCAAAGGTCAACACCTTCAGCCCCTCCCACTCCCTTCTAGATCCTGGGGAGACCCCGCTCCCTGATTCCTGGTCCGGGTGGCCCCACAAGACCCCACCCAGCTTGGCCCATCTCAAATGCCTCTGGGTCCTCTTTCAACCCACAGTTCATCTCCAGCGTGGGGCAAACAGTAGTCAGAATGAAACGGCACTGCGCCCCCGGCCCTGGCAGTAACCTGAGCTGCAGAAGGAAAGGGGCAATCATGGTTTGGGGTTTCTCCCCGATTTCTCCAGCTTCTCCGCTCACTTTTCATCTTTCTCCTGTCTTTAGAGGGCTCTGCGGGTCGGCGCTCTGGGAGCGGCTGCAGTGCCCGCAACGCGTGCTTAGGAGGTCAGGAGTCGGGGGAGCACAGGGGCGCCCAGAGCCGGGGCCCTCCGCTAACCCACAGCCCTGGCAGGCTCGCCTTTCGCAGAAGGAAATTTATGAGCAGAGGCTGCGGGGAGGGCTGGGGTTTCTGGGACTTCATTACTCTTACAAAATATACTATGGGACGTTTACTAGTGTCCTGTGAAGTGTGCCCATAAATCAGGGGCTCCGCAGCACTTGTCAGAAGAAATGAGGAACGCGCTTTTACTCGCGCCTGGGGAACCTTGCTGGTGAGCAGGAGCCAGTGGCTGAGCAAGGCCACAGTGCTGGGCACAGCCATGCCACTGTCCACCCTGGGGCGCCAGCCCTATCCCCACATCTTTGCACATCCTGAATGAAAATATCATCCAATTTCAAATCCACACATATCACACTTTGACTCTCTCCTGGAAATAATATTTCCTCTGTCAATTTTATTCCCCCAGCCCTGGGGACCTACAAAACTTCTGTGCAGTATGATCCTATTTCTATTGTGCGTGTGTGTGTGTGTGCGTGTGTGTACCCAAAGGTTAACAGATTCTGTCTGTCTTGGTGGAACAATTACAGGTGATTTTTATTAACTCCTTTATACTTTTGATATTTTCCACACTTTAAAAAAAAATAAAAATGTTACTTTTATAATCAGAAAAAAGTACTTTCAAAAAGAAAAATTGAGAACTGATCACAAGGAAATATGAATAGGTTCATATTATTTATGAAAATGTAAAACTGTAAATGAGCTAAATGTACAACAGTTAGCTTAGGATATTGCACAATTGTGAAGGGATGGGGAAGCGTTTGATTTAATGCTCAGTTTAAAAACAAAAGAAAAGACACTGGGAGTGAGGCAGAGTGGCACACCCTACTCGGGAGGCTGAGGCAGGAGGATCACAAGGTCAAAGTCCAGCCAATGCAACTTAGGGTGGCCTTGTCTCAAAATGGAAAACTTTTTTTAAAAATGGCTGGGGATATAGCTCAGTGATAGAGCTTCCCTGGGTGGGTTCCATCCCCATTACCAAAACAGACAAACAAGAAAACCTGGAAAAGCAGGCCATTTTTATATGCATATGCTCATTAGTATTACATTAAAAGTGTGCATAAGGACAATGTCTAGAAATCCTATTGTCATATTGAGGTGTGGACTTCTGGAGCAGTTTGTTTTTTCTCCTCTGTTTTCCAAATCCTAGTTCTTTTGTAATTTTAAAGTGGTTGAAAAGCAAAACCGTGAAGCGGGTCTCAGCTCCTGCTCCCTCCCCTCTGGCCCAGTACCACACACATGTACTCATTCCAAATGCTAACAGGAGACCCGGGATGCCGTGGTGGGTTCAGTTCCGTTCAGACAACCTGGAACAATCAACTCCACCAGTGAACTTTTTATGGCATTTTGGACTTTGAAGCTAAATAATGAGACTTGGCCCCTAACCAGGCCTTGAAATGTTCAAAGTGGCCTCCCCCTCAATTAGCTAATCTGAGGCCTCCAAGGTAGGTGGGCCACTGGGCATGGAGGAGGCTGTGGTTTATAGAAGAGGATGGCAGAGGTAGGTGCTGAAGGCCGGTAAGAGCCCTGCTCCAGCCTGTGGCCATCCCTGGGGCTCCTCACAAGGTCCCCGCCTCCTGGCTCAGCAGCCCTGTGAATAGACACCTTCCTTTGGGCTGACACATGGGGACAACTCTGGAGAGGCAGGTGGGTGAAGTGGCCCTGAGTGGCTCTGCCAGTCAAACAAGAGCTTCTTTCAGAGAGATTTGTGTCTGGAGGAGCAGGCTGGGCGTGAGCACCCCTAGATGACCAGATACCGCTGCCTCGGCCTCCCCACTCCACTCATCACCTTAGCGTACAAAGGCCCTATCTCTCTGTCCCACCCCAAGATCTTAAAAGTGACTTGACCATCCTCAGTGATGGGATTCTTCAACCCCAGAAAAAAGACATCTTCTGTTAGGTTTGGATTTTGAGGGTCAGGTGGGCTTGACCCCCCCCCCCATGTTTTTTGATAAGAAGTCTCTCTGTCCTGACCAGGAGAGTGTGAAGGGAAGGTGATTCTGCCCCCATCCCTCTATAATCACCCTTCCCTCCATGTTTTGAATGGGTTTCACTGAATTGGGAATTTCAGTGGCATTTGGTTTTGATTTTAAAAAGAAAAAACTTTTGCCTTGAAGCAAGGACTTCTCTTGGCAGCTATCTGGAGTCTGGCAGTGCTGAGACCTTTACTGGCAGGGCTGAGAAGATGAGCTGGTTGGTTGTGGTGTGTTTAGAAGTTTAAAAAGACAGAGCGAGGGTTTGCAGGAGGGGGGCCTGGGCCTGGGGCTGGAGTTGGGGGCAAGACCTACAGATCTGTTCTCCTCTCTGCTGCAAATTACAAGCCTGCTTTTTTAACTTTCCTTTCCCAGAACAATGTTATTCATTCAATTCCAAAGTAAACATTGGGCTTAGATCCTCGACAGTTTGGGAGAACAGACTGTCCTGGTTGTTAGGGTCCGTACCTGTCAGAGCCCTGATTAAATCCATATATCTTCATGGCAAATCTCAGCAGCCACAGTGGGCTACAAGGACCAGCCCCACATTCCCACAAAAACCCCTCTATGGCAGCCCTGGACATGCTGGATGTCCCCTCACTTATGGGCAAGGCGATAACAGGAGGTCTGATCAGGGCTCCACACTGACCCTGAACCTGTGGGGCAAGGAGGCAGATTAGAGGAAATGCTGAGGGCCTGGAGGGCAGCAGGAAGGGAGAGCAGGAGGGGAAGGTGGCGTTTGTACCGCCTTCAAAGTGATAGATGTTTGTACTAGAGGGGAGTTGATCTGGGGAGAAACGCGAGCCTTGGGTAGTAAATCGTGCAATCCAATGTCGGTGTTAAGAATGTGGAAGCCCATTTCCTTTCTCCTAGGGGAAAGCTGCTTAATTAAGAGATCTCCGGGTACTCGACTTTCCTCATAAATTTTAGAGAGCAGTAAAATGCAGTTGTGCGTGTGTGTGTGTGTGTGTGTGTGTGTACGCACGCGCACATGTGAGTTCATATTCAGGGCGGGCAGAGAAGAGTGCATGAGAGCCCATGACTGCCCACACCAGCCTTTCTGTGCCTCTCTTTCTCCACATCAGGAACGACAATAATGAGGGTGCCTCTCCCATCCCAGCTTGCGGATCAGGACCCCAGACTGAAGAGCAGGAGGCTCTCTGAATGGAGGGGCCAGTGCAGAGGGGAGGGAAGGAGGACTTTGATCCCATGGCCTGTGTTGGGAACGGCCAGACCCAGGCCCCAGATGACAGTTGCAGATGTCAGGAGCACAGCTTCCATCCTTCCCAGCCCTCACCCTGGGGATGCCCCAGTTTTTCTGATGAGGCTTCCTCAGAAACTCGTGGCTGGAAGCTAAAGTTTCCTGCTCTCCTCTAAGGAATATTTAATTTCCATCATCCAGTCTGTTTCTCTTCCAGAAGAACTCGTTTCCCCTTCTGGCTTATCTGATGGTGGGTATCACAGGGAGCAAACTGTCACCTATCATTTTCCACAGAAGTGAGTGCTAGCAGTTGGGGAGCTATGGAGGGGGGCTTCTGGGGAGGCCAGCGACAACGCTGAGACTGGGGGCGGGAGCAAGCTCCACACAGGAGGGAAAGCAGGGGATCCCAGAACAACGTGCGCCACGTCCAGCGTTTTTGCTCCAATACGTGGGGAATTCTCTCACGCATTCCTCTCCACAGCACACCTCCACTCTCACTGAGGCTTGGGTCCCACGACGTCCCAGTGAACAGGAAAAGGCAGGGCTGTGTCAGCGTGTTGCAGAAGGGAAGGTAAAGTGGCCTGTCCTATGCAGGTCACACTGCCAGAAGTGGGGAAGCTCAGTCCTCGAACCCAGCTCTTCCAGAGTCTCATCATTGTGGGTCAACCAGGGTAGGCAGCACCCAGAGAGTCACAGCTTAGAAAGGTTGGGGCATGCCTCATGTTTCATTTTGGATGGCTTGAGTGGCACTGTGAGGCATCATGTGACAAGCGTATGGAGACTGTAGCTCCAATTCTGTTGACACCTGGTGTAACCAAGGCTGTGGCTGCCGTGGCTGCAATGGTCAGATGCATGCTCGACCTGCTTGGTCCCTTTAAGCCCTAGGTTCCATGTGATGGACAGTGCTGTGGGGATCAGCAGAAAACATCTGTGGAAGGCCTGGCTGCAGAGCAGGCCCTCACCACACGCCACTGCCATTCTTGCAGAAAACAGGAACATATTAAACAACCCTCAGGCTGCAGCCCCCAAGCAAAACTCATGGAGGAAACAAGTTGAATGTTGAGACCAGGCTGTTCACAGGGCTCCTGCGTTCAAAGATGGTAGTGCCAAGGATACAGAGAATGGAGAGCAGGACACAGAAGTGAGATCTGGTGCTACAGGAAGGGAGCTGAATAGCTAAAATCTTCCAGCCCTAAGCATGCTCTCCTCAGGCCCATGGTTCTATCCTATGTCGAAATTTTTTCTTATCTTTTTTTTTTCTGTAATAAGTATGCATTACTTGTGTAACGCATGTAATAATAGAAAGTCTTTACAAGAAGATTCACAGTTAGGGCACAGAAAACCCCTATTTCTTTTCCTTGCTGAAGCTACTCAGGTGTATTATAAGGTAGATTAAATCTACGAAAGCTCCATTTATAAGGCCACCCTCTTGAAGGATCACTGTTAAATGGTTCAACAAACAATGGAATGATGTCTCCCGCGTGTCAGGTCCTGTGCCAAGTGCTGGGGATACAGAGCTGAGCAAATCGCTCTTCCTGAACAAGACCACACAGCCTCAAAGGAAGCTACCATGCACTTAGCATCTTCTCCCTCTAGAATATGGGGCACTAAGTTCCTGACTGGCAAAGAAAATGCGCATAAGAGCCCTGACAAGGTAGTGGGATGAGAGTTTGTGCACCTAGCTCTCTGTGACTTTGGGATAATCCCTTCCCCTTTCTGAGCCTGGGCAAGGGGTTGGCCTATAAAAACCCTTAGGTGCCTCCAGCCGAGTGGTGCTGTAGTTCAAACCTCCTTTTGTCCAGCTGTGGCCCTGAAGTCCCCCTCACCTCCATCACATGCTGACTAGGTCTAAGGCTCACCCTATCACCCCACACAGCTTGTGTCCACCAGTGACTTGGGCGATGTAGCTGGCTGTCCTGGCACGGACTCAGCCTGGGTCCAGAACGTACAGCTTTTCTAGAAGGTGAGGGGTAGGCCTGCAGTCTCCCAGCCCTCCTTGCTCTTTCCAATCCATCATGTAGAAAGAAGATGGCAGGGAAGATCCCAGATGAAAAGCAATATAAAGAAAACCTGAAGCACCCCTATTTTAAAGGAAATGTGAATCAAAGACAGAGAGGGGAGCCCAAATACAACACCGGGGTTTTTGCTGCATGGTGGGAAAATGGGCTACAGGGTAGAAGAGATGTTATACCCCAGTTTTCTATGTCTGAATGAGAAATGAAAGAAGCCTGCTCTGCACTGGTATTGTACCCCTAATATCTAGCAGATTGGCCCCTTCAAATTTATAGCCCTCCTTAAATCCAGTAGAGCTACATGTTAGTGTGAGAAGAAAGATCTACATCCTGGAAGACCTAACTCAGGTCCCTCTGCTGGCCTCCTGTGTGATAAAGAACACATCCCTATCATCTCTTAACCTGAGCCAACATTTCATCCCCTTCCCAGGAGTAGATATCTCTCGAACTTACCTGTCTTCACTTCCTAGTGGCTTTCCAAGTGTGATTCAGATTCTCCTTTTGCACACTGAGAGAGGACCCCACATCCACACTGCATAGATCTTCAAGGCCTTTCTAGCCCTGGCTGTTGGATAGATAGAGCAGGACTCTGCCGTGAGACTGGCTTTGGCCACACAGCTTCCCCCAGGGAATGGAAGCCTCATTTCAGATTCTTTGTGGGCCCCGCCATTTCCCAGAGGTCTGGCTGCCACACTGGCCTCCCGTGGCTCAGTTTGCCACGGACAGGCCTGATTCCTAGTGGCCTGTGAAGACCAGCAGCACCTAGGAACTTCTCAGAAATGCACATGCTCAAGCGCTACCCCAGATCTACCTGACTGAGATCTCCAGGGAAAAGCCCAGCAATCTGTATTTATTTTTTTTAAGAGAAAGGGAGAGAGTGAGATAGAATCTGTTTTATTTATTCATCTGGCCACTGTTTCTCTGACACTTAGCTGTGTATGTGGTGCTGAAGTTTGAGCCCGGGTCCTCACACATGCCGAGCAAGTGCTCCAACTGCTGAACCACCGCTCCAGCCCCAGTAATCTGTATTTTCACAAACCCTCTAGGGGATGTTGACACCTGCTCCAGACTGTCAAAATGTTAGAAATAGACTAAAAAGTCTCTCACCTGTGCCTCCTCTTCATCATATTACAGACAGAGAAGCCAAGGGCTAACGGCAGTGACACTGCCATGATGATACCTGCTCCTTACCTGTACTGTATCTCCCTGCTATGGGAATCAGGTATCTGACCTGGAAGTTGAGCTAACTTTTCTCTGTCAGTAAGGCACTTTCTTCTCTGGGCCAGACTTGGAAGAGTTTTCTCCTTTGGGCCTCAGTTTCCTCATCAGTACAATGGAAGGGTTGGCTTACATGATTTTCTTTAAGGTCCCTTCTAGGATGTAAAGAAAAGATGAAATGCAAATTGTGCATTCATCAGTCCTCTTCCAGATGATGTGCACATTTCTGGGGCAGCCCTGTGACAACCAAGGGAGGGCTCAAGATGAGACGAGATGACTGTAGAAGATGTTTCAGGGCAGAGGGTTTCTGGCGACCCTCAAGTCCATCTGAAAATTGAAAGAGGTTTAAGGGCAGGTGTCTGTTGTGGGGGCTGCTCTGTGCATCTGAGAATTTTAGCAGCATGCCTGGCCTTGACCTTCTAGATGCCAGTAACATTCTCCCCCTCCTAAATGATAACAACCAAAAAACAAACAAACAAACAAAAAAATCTCCAGCATCGGCAGAAGTGCCCTGGGGGAGGAACCACTCCTCCAAAGGCTCTCTGGACAGAGGAGCACCCCAGCAAGACTCCCTGGCTGAAAGCACTGGCATTTGCTGGCTCAGTTTACAGGGGGTCACAGGAGTCCTCAAGGCCCCTAGACCTCCACTGCCTCCACCTAGCTTAGTACACAGAGATTTCACCCAACTCAGTTCACAACTGAAGGTTGAATCATCCTGTCCTCCCCACTTCCTGATTATGTGAACTGGCACAAATTATTCAACATCTCTGAGCCTCGCTTTTCTCATCTGTCAAACAGGAGTAATAGCAGCTGCTGAATCGGCAGTATCAAGCGCCAAATTCAATAGGGGGTACATGAAGCACCTGTCCAACGGGCACTCGAAAATGGGGACAATACTAACATTTTTTTTCTTCTGCCTCCAAATTAAAATCTCACCTTCAATCCACCAAGGTAGACCTGCTCCTGGAGAGACTGCATTTGCTTCGTTCACATTTTCTTTTCTAAACAGAAGTCAAAAGCACGCTTTGGAGCAGCTCTGAAGAGAATTTGGTTATGTGGATCTTTTCCCGGCCCAGCCAGGAAACAGGGGATCCCAGATCACAGACGCAGGGCCTCAGGACCAGCCAGGCCATGAGGAAAGGCCTGCTCTCCTGTAGAAAGAAAGGGCCCAGAGACGGGGAAGGTACAAAAGGTCCTTTCTAAAGGGTGCCCCACCCCACAACATCTACTCAGCTTCCCATAGTCGTTCTGCACAGGAACGTGAGCTTACAATTTTGAAGGCTTCCAGTTACTCGTGAGTGCTGAAAATGTAGATTTTCATAAAGTGAAATTTCCAGAGTTTTAAAAAAGTGTGTCCATTTGAAGTATTTGGTAGAGAGGGACCCTAAAATAATTCAATAATTTAATATTCACTCACAATAATCCTATGAAATAGGTACTTTGACTATCCCAGTTTTATATTGAGAAAAATGAGGCAGAGGAAGGTTAAAATCACTGGCCCCAAGTCAAACAAATAGAAATAGGTAGGGGGAGGGCCAGCACAGGAGGGACTGAAGGGGGAACTATAGCCCCTTGTGTTGAATAGAAGGAGACAGAGCCAATTTTTCTACCATAGCAGTAAATTGGCCCCAAATTAAGCCAATACCCAGTTCTTATTGCTTCTGCGAAGAATTAATAAACCATGACATCTTCTGAAATGGGGGAAGGCTAGCTGCTCAGAGAAATGTCAGAAAGCTTTTTACAGGGTTGGAGATGGTCCGCCCTAGCAAGTAAAATGATTCTGCCACAAACACGCAGAGAAGGAGAGTGCCCACCCCTGGCTGGGCTCAGAAGTCTGCCCACCACCAGCAGGCAAGGCCTCACAGTAGCCAGCTCTCCGGGCGTTAATGGCTGTGGCCTCCCAGAGAACACGCTGGAATATTTTAGGTTTATATTTTGCGGATGGCATGCCAAGTCATTCCCTCACTCTGCCTATTAGATGGTTAGTTTCCTTTTTCTAGTTAAAGGATTAACTAGAATTATCAGTAATCATGAGTTTCCTCCACAGGACAGGTCAAAGGAAATTAATGGAAACTGCAGAAATAGGGACCAGGGGTAGCACCGCAAAAGGAATTCCTGCCTGGGAGGGTTGTCCCTGGTGTGGGTTACCAGAGGGTGGATTAGAACCCATGGTGGAAGCCAGGCAGGGCTGGTGATTTCCACAGGCCCCAACTCAGAGAGGAGGCTATCGGAGGACAAGCAGAGGGTGTCAGGGAGGTGGGCCACATGCTTCACCCTGAAGTGTAAGGGACTCAAGCCGAAGGGGGCTTTTAAAATGTTCCAGCCCAGGTGGGTGTGGTGGATGTAATCCCAGTGGCTCAGGAGGCCAAGGCAGGAGGATCACAAGTCATGCACCCTCAGAAGAGTGTGAGCACCTGCCCAAGTTTTCTGGCTCAGAATAGACACCCAAATCATCTTCTGTAGGTTTTTATTTTATGTGATAATAATCACTTCTCTTATAGAGGCACAGTCTCAGGCAAATATTCAACTGGGTTGAGGGGGGTGCAGAGTTTATTTGGGAGATGACCCCAAGAATACCAACAAGAGAGTGGGAGGTGAGTGAGACCAGGAAAAGAAGGAAGCAAATGATACCATTATGGGCAACTGGGTGGCAGTGGGCTCAGTCCCTCAGAGGAATTCTGGGAGACACACATCAGAATTACCCACCTGAGGGACAAGGGAGCTGGGATATTTATCCTCCCATCTACCATTGGTTAAGGACAACTCCTGAGAATTTTTTTTATCTGCTCTGCAGACAAGCTAAGATAAAGCTGTCAGGCTCTCAGTAATAGGTGTCTTGACCACAAGGTAACGGAATACTCTCAGCACATACTGAAGTAAGGAGCAAGAGATCGGAATGGGCACTGACAGCACCTACCGTATCCCCTTCTTTTCAAAGTTATTTTACCTTAGGTTTTTGTTTTGTTTTCTAGTAGCTTTGGGGCTCTATTTACATGATGTTCCTACCTGTGTTTTCTCATAGTCCTAAAGTCTTTCACCTCCAAATAAGTGAGTAGTATGACCTACTGAGATATGCGTAACATGGATTCAGACTGTGAAATCCTTTAGGGCAGTATCTTTTATTTCTCTTTTACTGTGACTTTGGGCTAATGACTTGCTCTATCTAGCCTCAGCTTCCTCATCTGTAATATCAGGAGGGTTTCTTTGATGGTCCCAAGGTGCCCCACTCCGTGATTTTTATTCTGTCAGCCACCACCCTAAATTCTTGGTGCCACGTGGATCATGTGGTGTGGGTATTCCCCAAGTTTAGTGGACTAAACAGAAGACACACACATGCCCTGCTCCAAGTCACATTCTACTCCTCCAAATGGTGGAACAAGAAACCAGCCCTCTTCCCGGAAAACCGGTGAAGATGAGAATCCTGGCAGGCAAGATGGTGGCCAGCAGAAGCTGAAGAGAGGAGCACTGGATTCTGGGAAAGGAAGCTAAGGGCAGAAATGGCAGTCAGATACACGTGGAGAGAACCCTGAGATGTTGTAAAACACATCCCACTGCCTTTTGGCAATGCTATGCTTAAGCTCTTCAGAAGAGACCTACAAAAAACTAGACAATGTCTGTTTCTAGACAACCACTGTAAACTATCAAACATGCTGTTCCTGAGTCAGAGAGATGGAAATAGGATGAACGTGGAAGGAAGGAATTGTCCTGCAATTTTAAGACAAAATATCCCAGTCTCAACTAAATGACCAAGGCCATGGGGTTTCACCCAGGACCCTTCAGGAACTGTTCACCCTCCTCCCTACACAGGGCCAGAAGCTGCCCTCAAACCCAGAGCCTCGGTCTCACTCCTCTGGCTCCAGGCTCACTGGAGATGGTGAACAGCTGTTTGCTATTCTGAGTGAGGAGCCTTTCATATACTTGACGACATGTTAAATCATCCCTTAATGATGGCTGGGAGGACTTCTTGTTACAGCTACCGCATGGATAAAAAGCCTGGGCCAAACGGCACTGGTGTTAAATTCATCTGGGCCGTGGACGTGCAGGCCTAGGGGAGAAACTGAACAACAGAATACGCCTGTGTTTAACACTTTAGCTTCAGGCAGAGAGACTGTTAAAAAGCGTACATCTCTTTAAAAGACTGAAAACTCTTAGCAACAATCTAGTCCTGGGTGATAGAAAGATAGGCAAATTTTATTTCTAGGTATTTTCGAAATTATCTACTGTGAACATGAACATTTTTTTTATATCCAGGAGAAAAACAAAAGAGATGTATGCTTACAAACATATGTGAATTTTGTAAGCAGGTTGTAAGCTTATATCCCCTGAGACTTTAATGCAGTCCTGCTTGTGAGATGGTAGTGAGATAGAAATAAGAGAAGGAGGAGGTTAAAGAAGAAAAGTTAGAAGGCGGTAACAGATTTCCCTGGCAAGTGACTACTGTGTCACAGGAAGGGAGCAATGACAGGGAAATGCTAATACTTGTCCACTGTGTCTTAAAGTCAGAGTTCCCCTTTATCTTGAGAAAATAGTAGTTGGCAGATAGTCACAGCATCTCCAAAGGAAACTTTAGACACATCTGTCCACTGGAGCTGTTTATTCTTAACACTGTTTATTCTTAAGAAGTGCCCGGTTTTCGAGTATGACTGAGTTTTAAAGGGGATGCCCACACTTTCCTGGGAAGGAAGGAATTCCCCAAACATGAATGCATGTCCCTCAAAAGGTGGAAATACCAGGGAAATGCTGAAGATTAAAGGTTTAATGAAAAACAAACAAACAAATCTTAAAACCAGCATGGGGCTCATGCCTGTAATCCTAGGGACTTGGGAGGCTGAGGCAGGAGGATCACAAGTTTGAGGCCAAGCTGAGCAAATCAGTAAGACCCTGTTTCAAAAAAAAAAAAAAATCAAACCATATATTGCTAAGAAAACTTTGTGTTATAGAGATAAATTCTCAAAAAAAATCAAAAGTGGGGTTGGGGATTTAGGTCAGTGGCAGAGTGCTTGCCTAGCAGCCTCGAGTGCTCTCCTCAGCTCTGAAAAGAAAAAAATCAAAATAGTGGTGTTGGGGCAGTTGTATCAAAGGTTAGCTTTTTTAGAAAGTTATTAATGTAATTGTTGGGTTTTCAGAATTTTTTATCTGACATTTCAATATGAAAACTGAAACATTCAGCAAAGTTGAAAAACTTTTGCAGTGACCACTCCCCCATAGATTCTGCCTTTAATTCTGTTCAGTTTTTAAACACTTAAAGCATTTTAAGCTTCTGCCCTGTAATATCACAGTCGACACCTCCTTTAGCATGTGTGGATCATAAAGCTGAGTTACCAAGGAGTCAGCGTCACCTTTGCTCTTGCAGCTCCTGCCCACCCACCGGTCTTCCTGGGAGTGGCCACACACTGAAACGTGGACTGTCACTGTCTTTCTCCCCTTTTGCAGCCTCCAGAGAGGCTACAGCAGGCTGCAGTAACAAAGCACCCTGACAACTCTACTGCTTCACCCATCAGCAAAGGTGTATGTGCTAAATCCACTGCAGGTCCAGCTCACTGTCCAGGGAGACTGTCCACCCATGGTGACCGCACAGTCCAGCTTGCTTTGATCTTTACTGCACCACTCCCTAAATAGGAGGGGATCCCAATTCAACACCTCAGCACCGGAGTGACACCTGCTGCCTTACCTGCTCAGCCCACTGACCAGAGCTTGTCCCACAGAGGGACAGGTGTGATCCTTCCAGGTGCTCAGGGGCAGAGCAGTCCAGGTGTGGGTGAGCTCTGAAAAGCTCCTGCAGAGTTTTCCCCAAGAAACATGTTACAGTCACGCATCACTTCATAAAGGAAATAAGTTCTCAGATACAGATTGTTAGGGGATTTTGATTTGGTGCAAACATCACAGAGTCTACTTATACAAACTAAGGTAGCTGTGACGTCATGAAGCAAAGTCATCTCATGGGAGCAGCATCACGTGGGCATCATATGTGCAGTATGTGGTCAAAACATCATTAGGCAGAACATGACTTTGCTTTTTGCTTTTGAGCTTCACTAAGAAACATAATGATAACCATGCAGATAACCAGAGGCGTGCAGTCCTCTGGGCCCTGCATTTTCTCATTTGCCAATGTCTCTAAGATGCATCCACGTTATTGCAGGTAGCTGCCTCTCTATTCATGTTCACAGCTGTATCGTACTCCATTGCATGAATGATACTCCTCGATGCGTTGTGCATTCTCCAATCAAGGGACAGGGGCATCCCACCTTTTGCTCTCTGGAACACCACCATCCAACACCGTTCTCTAGGGGCAGACACATCAGAGTTTTTCCAAGGTATAGTGTGCTCTGGTTTCTGAAGTTAAATGTTTTAATAAATGGGAAAGAAAAGTAAGCAGCCGAAGAAGGGAAGTGTTGGTACGTTTCCATTTTACAAGGGGAAGTTGGGGCACAAGATTACAAAAAGTACAAATAAACAAATGAGAGAAGGCTAATACCAGGGCGCAGAGAGGTCCAAACCCTCAGCTCTTCCTCAACACAGTATAGGTTCAACTGAGGACAAGTAAGGCAGAAATAAATAAATATCTTTGATGAACCTAAGGAGCTGTTTCTTTCCCATAACTTGGAGTCTCTAAGGCAGTCTATCCCAATGTCACAATATCAGCATTACAAAAGACAACCCAAATTCTCAGATTTCCATACAAGATTAATTTCCCTTTGCTTCCATTTGAAAATAAATGAATGCCATGCTATGCTCGTTCCCCCTTTTGGCTGGAGGGAGCATGTCTTAGAATCAAAGAAATCATGACAAGGTATTTCAGCTCCCTGAAGATCAGTAATCACCAGCACATGACCCTGGAAGGAAGAAAGGAAGCAGAAGCAATCAGGCCATCAATGACAGATTTCGACATTGACTGACTAAGGAATAATGTTAATCGCATAAATTTATCCTACCGGGTTCCTGGCAGGCTTCTTCTGCTGTGGCCATGACGAAACCTGTTTTAGGATAACAGAGGTCTTAGGGTAACAGAGGTCCTGATGAGTCAAGATGGAAATTGATAGTCCTGAAGTACTGTCCGGATGGTGTGTTGGGAGAAGTCTGGGAGCCTGTCACCCTAGCTTTGCTGACAAGAAAGAAGAGTTGGATAGCTCATAGTGCTGTCCCTAGAGGATCAGGACAGCTGGCCTCTGACTAAGGGCAGAGGAAGTGCATCCAGAGACTGGACTCCTTGCCTCGGGAATGTAAAGAGATCAGCTGCTGATAAAGCAGTAGGAACCACAGCGCTTAATTCAAGGATGGAAGAATGGAGCTTTATCGAGTTGAAACAAATGGAGATGCATTATTCATTTTTCCTGCCATTAAGGGGGGCTTTCCAAGTGCCATTCTCCAAGCAGGCTTGGCATGCATTGTCTCCTTGTTCCTCAGGGCACCCACTAAGGTACATCAAGTTATCACTCAGGATTCTCAGTAACAAGTGACAGAAAGTAATTTCTTTTTTCTTTTTGTTTTTTTTTAAGAAGGACAGCGAGAGAAAGAGAGAGAGAGAGAATCAATTTTTATTGAGTTTTTCACATGGCTTTCCTTGCTCCAACACTTAGTTGTGTACGTGGGTGCTGGGGTATGAACCTGTGTACTTGCGCATGCTGGGCAATCGCCGTAACCACTGAGCCACTGCTCCATCCCTGACAGAAAGCAATTTCAGGTGGTTCCAGCAGAAAAGGAATTTATCAAGGAGGTATTGGGCATCTCAGAAAGTCATGGGGAATGTTCAGAAAATGTGCCAGAGCTGGAGGAAGCCAGACCTGATTTCAAAGCCTAAGCAGCTAATGCCATCACCAGGCCTAAGCCTGGGGTTGCTTCCGCAACTGCTGCCATGGCTGCTGCTACTGCTGCTAAATAAATTCTCCACCACCTACATATTTCTGCATCATGTCCCAGATTCAAAGTCCTGGGTAGAAGGGTGGGCTTCCCTGAGCCTGGGCCAACAGATGCAGGTGGAGGTGGGTGTCCCAGCACAGAGAATCATAGGCTTTCTGACTATGACACAGCCCTGCCAACCACCAAGACCCAGGTAGGGAGAAAGACCCTCACATGCCAGACAAAGGCAAAAACTAGCAAATGCCCCCGAGGAAGGAATTACCATTACCCTTTGCAGATAAGGAGGTTGGGTACTTCCTGTCACTGAGGCATCGTGATTGTTGTGACTTCTCACAATTTCTATCTCCATTAGGCTAGCTCTAACAAGAAGAACTCAGATGCCCTACATGTCAAGTCTGATTGCTGGAGAAGACAGGCACTGTCCTCGCACTCAGCATGTCAAAACTGCTACAAGGGGTTGGGGATTTAGCTCAGTGGCAGAGCACTTGCCTAGCACGCGCAAGGCCCCGAGTTTGGTCCTCAGCCCTGAAAAAAACAAAAAACTGCAACTAAGCAGAGCCAATGACTTCCCGCGAGCCGAGTAAAACACAAATATTTCAGGCACGGTCTCATGCTGGACCATGTGATCACTTAAGGTTTGGCTATTTTTCACTTGGTATGATGCTGTATTTAATGTTTTTAGAACTACTAAAGCCTGGCTTCTTGAACTTTAATGTGCACACTAATCACCTGGGAATTTTTTTAAAATGCAAATTCTAATTTAGTAGGTCTGGGCTGGGACCTAAATGTGCATTTCTAATCAACTCTCAGGGAATGCTGATGCTGCTACCAGTCCAGGGACCACACTTTGAGTAGCAAAGATTTAGTGGATTAGTAATAAGGATTAAGAGAAGATCATGTTCTTAATCTGTATCACACACCTGCAATGCTGTCATAACGGTGAAGAATTGTAACCATTGAAAACTTTTGATTTCTTCAACGTTTTGATTTATTGTGTTATTTCTATGTTAGGTTTAAAGGAAGACATGAGAGAGAAAGGTGTTGTACAGATGAAGTGATTCTTATTTAGTTTTTGTTCTGCGCTAGACAGAAGCACACACAGCGGGTGACACAAGAGCTTGAAGAGGCAGCCAGGTTCAGAAATACCACATTATGGCTCAGAAATCTGCCAGTCATTAAAATGGGAATTTCACAGATAATATATCTCAGCATGCAGTCCAAGGAATTCAGAAGCAATTCTCTCATTTCAAAAGTAAGCTCTCCTGGAAAGTTTATAAACACCCACCATCCCTGCATGGAGAAACACACATGGAAGACAGGGGGGACATAAAATCAAAACTTCACAGTGAGGAGTGCAAGGCACATAGCTCTGAGGGTCACAGACATGCTCCAAGCAGCAACTGAGCACAGTAAGCAAGGCCACTGGGCCCAACTGGAGAGGAACCACCAGGCAGCAGTGCCTGATTGGAACCAGTTCCCAGAGAGTGCAGCAGAGGGGAAGGTAAGTGGATGGACCGGGACAATTTGAACAGAAGAATGAAACAAATGAAAACCCAAAAGAAAACAAAGCAGGGGGGGTTAATAAAACAACCGTCTGTCTCCTTAGGAAAGTAAACAAAGATAAAGGGGGAAAAAGCAAAGAGAAACCAGATGCAAGGTCTGCTTGAACCTCAGCCACGGTGGCAGAGCCAGCGGAGGAGGCAGGGGAGGCAGCGGAGGCAGAAGAAATGAAAGCTGCAGGTAGGATGGATGGATCAGGAGCCCAGCCAGGACTGCAGGCAGGCGGCGTGGGGCAGCGGTGCCGGGAGTTTTGGTTAGTGAAGGGGAGCTGGCACCAACCAGCTCTCCACAGACATGTTTGGGGACAGTTATTAGAAAGCTATTTTTGTGGTTTCCTTTGTCTCTCTGAGCCACAAGTTCAAGCAGCCCATACATTAATCTGTTTTGAAGCCTGAGAAAACACCACTGATTTTGCCAAAACCCTTGAACCTTTAAAAATAAGAAAAACATCCCTCCCAACTTCCACAAGTTGTTTCAGTCTTTTCGAGTTTATGTATTTCTTTTCAAAGGGATATTACTCAGCATTTGGTTTCCTTTTTCTCCTCTCTCCATCAAGAATGCCTTGTGTTTACACATCAAAAGTAAGAAAATATGGGTGGAAATGTTGAAGTCCATAAATGGCAGCTTTGGAGGGACTGGGGTGGGGACATGATAGGGCTCACCATGGGCGGGATGCTGTCTGTTTCTGAAAGGTTATCCCTTGCCAGGGTTGTGGCTTACGCTTGTAACCCCAGAGACCCAGGAGGCTGAAGCAGGAGGATCACAAATTGGAGGCCAGCCCAGGAAACTTAGCAAAAGCCTATCTCAAAATAAAATAAAAATGGTTGGAGATACAGTTCCATGATAAAGCACTCAAATAGCATGCTCAGGCATGGGTTTGATCCCCTGTACCAGAAAAGAAAGGGAGGAATGAAGGTTAGCCCACACTTAGGAAACTCCTTGGGACCTCTTTCCCTCCATGTGATCTGTACTCTTCCCATCCCTTGCAGTGCCTCTGATGACCCTGTTCTCTGTCCTCAAGGACCAGCCTCCTTCCCGCTTTCCTGGAGCCTTTCTCTTCATTCCTAGTCACTGTCCTACCCACTGTGGTTACTGCTAACTGGTTCTTGCTCCATGTTTAGGGTTTTTTTCTCCCACCCACTTCACTGTAGCCCTGTAAATTCCATCAATATTGTTAAGATTTGTCTAATGGTTCCCAGACTCTGTGCCTGTATATCAATACTGATGCATATTATTGACCTAGGTATTTCCTCAAGTCAAAATGTTGGGCTCTTGTCTCAAGGTATCCAGGCAGCAGGCCCCCAGCATAGCCCATGAGGACACCATCCTCAGGCTTCTCCTCCCACACTTTGACAGGACCCTTCCAAGCCTCTGCTCATGACATTTGCTGTGGTCTGAACATACCTCCCAATGTATGCGTTGGAAACAGAATCCCCACGGCTACAGCATTGGGAGGTGCGTAGGTCGTGAGGGTGTTCCTCTTATGAACGGATTAATGCTGTCATAGAAGAGCTTGATGGAGGGGGAATAAGCTTGAGCCCTCTTGCCCTTCCATCTTCTGCTGCGTGAGGATGCAGTGCTCCTTCCAGAGGACAGACAGAGTTCCAGACACCACCCTGGAATCAGACAGTAGTACTCACCAGTTATCAGGGCCTTGATCTTGGACTTCCAGCCTCTAGGACCATGATAAATAAATTCCTACACTTTTTAAGTTACCCCATCCATATAATTTTGTTATAGCAGACTAAGACAGTATTGTTCTCACCTACCCATGCTTACCTGCCTCTTATTCAAATCCTACCCAACCTGTAGGTCACCCTGAGGAGACAGCTCTCTCAGCCCGAGTACCCCCAAAACATTGCCCACTAGAGGCAAGTCCCAGGAAACTTTCTGGCTATTGGGAAATCCAGACCTCATCTCATGTGAGACCCACAAGTGTAGCTGGGCATTGATCTCAACTCCCCGAACTGAAGAGTGCCATGTCTGTATACCTTGGGCCGCCTACTATGGTTCCACAGACTCACCTTTGGCTCCTCAGGTAGAAGGCAGATCCAGCAGTTTTTTCTGTGCATGGTTTCCTGTTACTGATCTTTTCATGGCTAATAACTGGGAAATGGAGGAGGAAGGTCTGCTGAATTGGCTTGGTCTCCAGGGAGACTGTCCAGCGTGATTATGATATGCAATCTGATCTTTTCTGTAGTCGAGTCAAAGAGGAAAATAGCGTGGTTATTTAAGGTCAGTGCTTAGACATGCAACTGACTTATGTCTACTCTGCACCCAGGAATCCTCTCATGATCCCAGTTCCTACAGATGTCTCCTTTCTATAAACCCCTAAAGTTGGCGTCAGCAAAGTATAGCCCACAGGTCAACCCTAGCCCACCAGTTGTTTTTCTTAAATAAAGTTTTATTGAAATACAGCCATATTCACTCATTTACATAGTGCCTGTGGTTGCTTTTGCGGTACACGGCAGAGCTGAGTAGCCACAGCAGAGCCCAAAGGCTAAAACATTTTCTATCTGGACCTTTATAGAAACAATTCTCAACCCGTGCCCTAGCATATCTTCCATCATAATTTAACACCAGTCACTCTCTGCTCTCTATGTCATTATCTCACCTCTCCAGTAAACTCTGAAGAGCAAGGAACTGTGTTTATCTCCCCTTAGCATTTATCATAATACTAGTAATAACAAATCCTTAATTATCAAATAGCTGTGTCAGGATGCTTTTTGCTTCAGGTAATACAAACTCAGACTCAAATTATCATGACATTTATGATTTCACAGAACAGTGAGTCCAGAGGTAGGGCAGGGTCAGCACTGATAGATTCACCTTTCAACCCAGGTTCTTTTTGTGTCTCTCCTCTTATCAGCAGCAGTGCTGGCTCCACCCTATACAGTTTCCCCCTCACAGCCCCAAGATGGCTGCCAACAGCGCCTGGAACAATGTGCTCCCTTCTACACATCCAGCAAGAAGGGAGGAAGAGAGCAGAAGTCCTGAGCAAGCTTCCCCTTGACTTTCATCGACTCAAGTCAGCACGGAGCCCTGGCCAGGGAGACAGAATCAGCATGACTGATGTTGGCTGGTGAGTCCTTGGGTGTAATGGATGTTGGAACACCGACCACATGTTCCTTCAACTGAAACTGCAAACATGTCCTGTCACATCTTCACCTCCCAGAGCACTGTGTTTTGAAACATTTCAAACCAAAAGTCAAATTGGAAATTAAACACTAAGAATGCTGGTATATATCACATGTCACCTGTTCCTCATGATGTAATTGAAACTGTTGTGAACATACCCTTAATGCTGTGATTCCAAACATACACAGGCTCTGCCCCTCAAAATTACACTAAAATGACCCAAAACATATATTCTCCTTATATAACACATTTTTATTCCAAACCAAAAGTATCAAATCCAATAAATTCCAGAGCTTTTAGTTTACTAAACCAAAAACATTTCCCTCAAAACTCTCATTTCTAGAACATCAAAATAGGACATCCCCCGCCCCATGCCACAGCTAACCAGAATTCCAAAGGGCCCTGGTAATCATTTATGGTTATAGGAAAACACTTGATACCTCTATGAATGACATGCCTGCTTTAGCACTCTCCTAATGAGCTGATTCTCCCAGAGGTTGCTGGGATGTTATTTCATTCCAAGGAAGGAAGGAAGGAGAAAAAGAAGAGAGGAAAGAAAAGAAAATTAACAATTCCATGAGAAAAGAGCAAAAAGGACATCTAGACAGTCACTTTGCTCCATTGCATGATTCCATGAGGACTCATAGGGCACTGGCTTTAATTAAACCTCCTTGATTTCCAATTCATACCAAGAAAGCTGTGGCTGTGTGTGAAAGGTCTACCCATGCAAAGATCAACGAGGCCTAGGCCAAGCATCCTGTGCAAGAATCCACAGACAGCAGCCCTGGCCAGAGTGTGTTGCACAAGGTGCTGAAACTTCACCTAGAGACAACTCTAAGGCTGGGGGCCACCACTGCTAAGCCCTGCTGAAGAGAAAGGCAGGAGGGGAGCAGAGCTGGCCTGCTATATATAGCAATAACTTGTTAGGCTGAGCCATGTGAATTATAGGTTGAGGACCAGACTGTGTTCTTGTAGGGAAAGGGGGCAGCCTGTCTCTGAGAATCACTCTCGCTCTCCCAGAGAAGCCATATGTCTGCCGCCCCCGTCGAGGACCTGCTCCAGGGAGGAAGAAGAGTGCTATTAAGTTATGTCACTTTGATATAAGAGCCGCTGTCTAAAATTCTACGTTGAATCATGGCATGCCTGGCTTGAACAATGCTGAGGTGGGCGGCCGTGGTCCCCTGGGTAGGTCGGTCTAGGTCTGGGCTTGGGCGCGATGATGACATCGCTGCTGATGTAAATAATGAGTGTGATTTATTCGTTCAAGCTTCATATTCCAGGCGGACTGGTTTATGGGGCTGACTACCCGCAAATTGCAACGTGGAGAGTTTACGGTGCTGATTTACAGAGAAAGTGAGGGGCCACCTTTCTCTAAAGAAGACAGCCAAATGCCACCTAAGCCAGGGTCTGTCTTATCAGACCAGCCTCCGTCTCAGGAAACCCGACCGCTACAAAGAATGGGGAGGGTGAGGTTGCTTTAGAATCTTACTGTGCACAGTGCTCACCGGATCCGGCTGTCACTGATGCCCAGATTACAACTTGGGACGTCCCCGTCCCTGCACAACACCAACTGCACTCCTGACATCATTGTACTGTCACTCCCAATGCCTCTCTTGTTTCCATAACATTGTACTCACTGTGACCAGCCGCCATCTTACCTGTCAGCCTCCCGTGGCCATTGTCAATGTCATTGCCACTACCATCAAAACCTCCATCAGCAGCTTCACCACCACCTTCACCACTTCCAAAGTCCCTTTCAGGGTCTTAAATCATCCTGTCTTTCCAGTGTTACTGAGCTAAGAATGGACCATTCCAAAGAGACCTTCTTGGGTGCCGTCTGCTTGCCACTAGCACGGGTCATTAACTCAGTCTAGACTCATAGCATCACTGATAAGCAGAAGGAAGAGCAGGTTGGGAGTTCTTTCTTCTTAGAGGATTACTAAAGTTATACTGAGTTACCCACCTGCACTGCCAATACCCTGGCACCAATGCGACCATCAAACCAAAACCCCATCCTCATCTTCACTGCCATCACCATCAACTCTGACATCCTCCTGACCGCTGGCATCAGCAGGAAAGGTGAGCCATGAGTGCTGAGCTAAGTACTGCACAGAGCACTTCAGAACCCTAGTTTCTATAACAGTGGTCTTCAAAGTATGTTCTTCAGAAAATACCTCCAGGAGATAGGCCATGTTTAGGAGGGAAAAAAAATTTACATTGTCTATTGAACTTGGGAAATGCTGCATACTGACAGTGTATGTTACCAATGAACCTATTTTCCTTAAGTGTGTCTCTAAAAGCTTAAAATTTCATGGGCAACCATGACACAGACCCAGAGGCACCCACAGGCCACCAGGCCTATTGCAAAAGCTACCCTTCCATCCCATTTCAATGTAGCCCTCCTCCTCCTCTAAGCCCTGCAAGGTGAGGGTCATTGGCAACTCACATATTCATGGAGTGTCCCCTGAGTGTCTTACACAAGCATCACTCATGCTGCCCCTGATACCTGCAAGTTCCCCTTCCCAGGTCTGAGGACATTCCCCGGCTCTGGGTGTGCATTTTTCACGGGCAAGTAAGTAAGGAACATTTCACGCCCACCTGAGCCCTCACACTGCCTTCCCCAAGTGCAGTGTCCTCTGCCTGGGGGATTTCACAGTCCAAACCCCCAGGATGTGGAGGCCCAGAGAGGCATGAGAAACCCTATCACGAGGGCCACAGTGGCTGATACCCTCCCTGTTTCCTTCTGCCACACACACAGCTCCAGCGGGGCCTGGTCTAGGATGGAGTTTTCATGGTCCAAGGTGGAAGGAGAGGAATTGGCCCCCAGAGGTGATTTTTTTTCATAAAGCTAAATGTTTTAATCTCAAAGAGTATCCTGAGATTGTTATTCCTACTTTGGGAGTTAAAATATCCTTAAATAAAGCTGATTCTAGATGGAGTATATTCATTTCCTAGGGTAGCCGTAACAATGTACCACAAACTGGGCAGCGTAAAGCAACAGAAATTTATTGCCTCAGAGACCTGGAAAAAGAAGTCCAGACTTGGGGCTCAGCAATATGGCACTTGCCTGGCATGCATGAGGACCCAGGTTCAAACCCCAGCATCACATATATAACTAAGTTTCAGAGCAAGCAAAACCAGATGAAAAACCAAATAAAACTGGTTTTTTCTCTTTCTCACTCTCCCTCTCTCTCTTAAAAGAAGAAGTAGTCCAGACTCAAGGTACTGACAGGGCTGTGCTCCCTCTGAATCCTCCCTGACCTCTTCCTAGCTTCCGGGGGAGCAGGAAGTTTGCAGCACCCCTTGGCTCGCAGTTGCATCCCTCCATCCTGCCCATCTCCACGTGGCCTTGCCCCGTGCCTGTGACTTCATCCTTCCTCTGGGTCCAGACGTCCTCTTTTCTGTAAGGACACCAGACATATTGGGTCAGTGGTCACTCTGCTCCCACACAACCTCATCTTAACCAATTCCATCCACAATGACCCTATTTCCAAATAAGGTCACATTCTCAGGCACCAGGCATTCAGTCTTAAACATATAGTTTTGGGAGAGACAGAATCCAACCTATAACAGTTAGGAAATTTCTTAATTTCCTTACTGGATGAAAGAAAAGGTTGGTATCCCTTAAGCAAAAATCAAGATATTCCTTTTCTTTTGTTTCTGCTGTTTTTAGGTAAATAAAGTCCCACCACCTGGAACTCATTGGAGGGGACATTTCCCCACTGTACTACCTCCTCACCTCAGCCTTGGCTGGCCCCCCAAACCTCACCGTGAGGGCTCCTTGTGGGGGTGAGGACTGACTTTGGCCTCATCCTGTTCTCCGAAGGGTGCACAGGGAATTAGCGGCCTCACCCTCTACACAGCAGGAAAAGAAGGTTGGAAGCCAGGCACGGAGGAACCTCTTGCCACTTCCACACGGGAGGGCTCAGACCCGGGCAAGACTGACCCCAGCAATCCTCCTGCAGGCAGGGCACCTCCCCTCCAGCTCCCGCTGAGGCTTCGTTGGTGCGGGGGCAACAAGCATGCTTCTTGTCCACTGGGCATGTTCAGGGCTCTTCTGGAATGACAGTGACCTAGCACATAGTAGGTGCTTGAGAAAAGCTTCTGTGATTGAATAGAATGAAACTGGGTTTCGCATTCCCCATTTGCATTTCATGTATTTGACTCCTACTGCCTCCCTCAAGCCAGGCCACCGGGCTCGCTTTCCCCTCTTCAGACTGCGGTCACTCCAGCTTCCATGCTGTACCGGCTGCCTGGATTGCCCTTCCTCTCCCCAGCGTAGGTGCAGTCGAATGCAGTGCGTACCTCCTCTGTGACCACACCAGCCTCTGACCATCGAACTCTGAACCAGGTATTGATGGTCCCCTGCCACCATGATGCTTCTTCTCAGAACACATTTCTCTCAGCTGCACAGGAAACACACCGAAGGGCAACTCTAGAAACAAATGCCATGCGCCACTATCTTCTCCTTACCCTCCTGAGGCCCAGTGGCACTGCCTCATGGGAAGTGCACATGGTTCAGACAACCCTGGGTTCAAAGGCAGCCTCTGCTACTTCCTAGCTATGAGGCCTCCAGCAATGCCATTCCCTGTAGGAGCCTCATCCATGAAATAGGAAGGCAGCCTCCTACTTGGGGACACAAAGATGCACCTCCCAGAGCCCCCTGGGCTTGGACCTTGTTTCCCCAAATGCCTGTGTGTTGGAGGCCTCCCCAGTGACTCTCCAGGTTGATAGGTGGTAGAAACTTTAAGAGATGAGGTCCACTGGGAGGTCTTTGAGTCATGGGGGCAGGGGGGCATGCCCTCAAAGAGGACCATGGGACTCCAGCCTCTTCTCCTTATCTCTTAATTCCTGGCCCTGAGATGAGGGTTTTGCTCCCCTAATCACATCATGCCACCACAGACCCAAAGCAACAGGTCCCACAGATGATGGCCTGAAACTTATAAAACCATGAGACAAAAGAACCCTTTTCTCTTTGTAAGTTGATTGTCTCAGGTATTTGTTATAGTGACAGAATGTTGACCAACACAGCCCTCAAGGACACGGCACTGCCCCCATTCTGGTGTGGTCAGCAGGCGGCCTCCAGCTTTTGGCTCCTTTGGAATCTGGCTCAACTGCAGAGAGTAGCCCCTCACCCAAGCCACCCCCTTCCCACGACAGACTTCATTCAGTTTTTGTTTGTTTGTTTGGTAGTGGGGATTGAATCCAGCAGTGCTTAACTACTGAGCAACATCCCCAGCAGTTTTTATTTCTTATTTGGAGACAGGGTCTCAATAAGTTGCTTAGGGCCTCGCTAAATTGCTGAGGCTGGCTTTGAACTTATGAACCTCCTGCCTCAGCCTCCGAAGCCACTGGGATTATAGGCATGCGCCACAGCACTTGGTTCTCATTCAGTTTTGAAGCCAGAGGCGGGTACCCAGGCCCAGCCATTTTAACCTCACTCTGCACTGACCATGGTGTTGACCCAGACTGTGTAGGGGCTTGTGTCCCAGCTCAGCATCCTCTCTGCACATCCTGCTCCCTCCCCACTCCTTCCCAGGTGCTAACCCCTAATAAACATCTTCAGCCCCAAACACCACCTCCACATTTGAGAAGCCAACCTGCTGCGGAGTGTGAGAATCACAATCTATGACCCAAGACTGCCCCGCACCATGTGACCCGTAGTAGGTGTTCATGGTCATCGCTGCCCTCCTTGCCCCAGTGGAGCAGGCTGAGCTGACTCTCGACTCTCAAAAATTCCTACATTCTTGGAGAGGCAGCAGGGGCCCAGAGACATCAGGGCCCTGTGATTAAAGAGACAGAAGTGGATTCAGATGGTCAGGAAATATTGAAACTCAGCTCTGCAAATAGTAGCCAGGGATGAGTGGAAATCTATACGCAGAGTTAATTTTTTCCAGCTCCTCCAGCCACTGTTACCCTACAGACTTCTGCTGTCTGCCCAGGAGTGCATTGCTGCTCAGCTTTGAGGAGTTTTTCCTATAAAAATAGCCCCCTGGCTATTATTCTTTACAGTGTGAAGTGGAAAATTACCTGGATGAGGTTTCATGTGAAGCAGCAAGCTGTCGACACAGCTGGAGGAACTTCTGAGCTGCAAACAAGGACAAGAGCGAGTTCTTGGGATGAAGGAGGAAAAGAAAAAAAGCAAAGGTCTGACCTGAGTTTCCTTGGTGAGAGAAGATGAGATCCGATCTCTCCAATCTGAACAACCTGAAGCGTGGTTTCTTTCAAGGACTCAGTGGAGCACCAGCAACCCAGAGAGAAAGCATAGCCATCTTCAAAGCCAGGCAGCTCCAATCCAGCCTCAGCTCTGCCACTTAGCAGCTGTGTGATCTTAGGCAAGTTACTTGACCTATCTGAGCCTCAGATGGCTGTTCTTGTCTTCACTGTCACGTTACTTTCACCATAAAGAGTTATCATTTCTGAGCAAAAGGACGATTGTGCTTTGCAGCAGACGTGAATCAAGCTCTCTGCCCTATTGGAGTTCTCCAGAATTAGTACAGGCTGGCTGTGACAGACTCAGTGGATTGGGGGGTTCCAGCTGAGCCTTGGAGGGCAGACTTTGCATGGGCCTGGGAAGACGGGGGAAGAAGGGGACATAAAATGTATGGATGAGCCTGCAAAGGCAGGAATGGGCGTGGGTGCCTGTGGGACAGAGAGGACCCTGGGGGAAGTACACGAGGTAGCCTCTGACCTCTGACCCTGAGAGTTCAAGGGTGAGTCACATATAGTCTGGGAGAGGGAAGAAAAGTGAACCATCAAGGACACAGAGAACCCCGGAGGCAAGAGCTTGACCAAGCTCCCCAGGACAGCCAGGGGGCAGGGAAGGAAGAGGGACAAGCGGGCTACAGAGGCTCTGTGACTTGCCCAGGGCCACCAGGCCTGCAACTCCCACCCCAAGCTCCTCCAGGATGTGGGGAGCGGGTCTATCCAGGCTCCCTGTGACTGAGGTGCTGGTGTCACTACCTTTCATTTCCACAGATTCTCTGTAAGGACCCAGCCCCTCTGGAGGACACCAGCGCTGAGCAACCCACACTGGCCCTGCTCTTGGTGTCACTTCCAGGACCAAATGCATCACACATGACAGTCAGTCTGCGCTGTCCTGGCAGAGACGGAGCGGCTGCCTCTGAGTCCCTGAGAACGAAGCATCTCTGTGAACCCCGTGCTTCCCGGCAGAGTGAAGCTTCTGATGAAGCCCCAGCTCCATCACCACCTCACAGCCCCTGCAGCCCACGCCACTGCACCTGAGTGCCCCCAAGCAACCTCCATCCCTCCTGCCCCAGTACTCCCAGAACCCAGGAGAGCTCCGAGACCCAGCAAAGAGGCCGCAAAAGGAAAAGAGCCTCGCAATAGCAGGGCTGAGAACCATCAGAGGCAGGCAAAATGTGGATGCCCCCAGGGACTGGATGGACAGTAGCCAGCTCCACGTTGGGCGGATCCCCAAGGAACAGCTGGGGCCCGTGGGGGATGAGGGGGCAGCATGAGCTTCATGAGGGAAGGTGCTGGGCACACGCTGCACAGCCGTGGGGCACTCAGATGGACTCTGTGTGCATCTACCCTCTTCTGTGCTCCTGCTGGACATATTCACACGTGCCAACAGGTCTCTCCTAGCAATGGCTGGCAGCCCCAACCATTAGTACATGCCATAAGTGGGCAAGGAAGAACAAAGTTTGTTTCCATGGGCCTAGGAGGACTTCTGCGGAGGACACTGCCATGCATCCCCTCAAGGAGGGACTCACTTTACAGCTGCTGAGGTAGCAGCTGACAGTCCTCAGCTGTGGCCCTCTCAGTCCTGGCCTCAGCTGCAGAGCGCTGCCTCACTCAAGGTCACGCCCTTTCCCAGGCAGACCACATCCAGTACTGGAGCACTGGAAAGAGCCACCTCAGGCCAAAGCAGGTCCGCAGTGCTAGGTGCAGTGGTGCATGCCTGTAATCCCAGCTACTCTGAAGGCTGGGACAGGAGGATCACATGTTAGAGGCCAGCCTCAGTAACTTAGAGAGGCCCTAAGCAACTTAGCAAGGCCCTGTCCCAGAATAAAACATGAAAAAGGTCTGGGGATGTGGCTCAGTGGTAGAGCACCCCCGTGTTCAATACCCAGTATCCCCCCAACACACACACACATACCCAAAACAAAACAAAAAAAATAGCTCCAAGTGAGCGGGTCATGCCAATTCCACAGCTCCTGTGGAGTCACCACGGCTGTCCCTGGACCTACACCGCAACTCGGCTTCTCTCTCTGTTCATGCCCGCTGCGGACACCCGCCCCAGGAGCCCAGCCCTCCTTATCAAGCATCCTGCACGCAGACTCCCCCTCAGAGTCTGATTCTCAGGGAAGCCAACCCAAAGAGGCAGCAGCACGAGCAGAGCCCAGACAGAAGGCAAGGTTGCGCCTGCTCCGGAAGCAGCCCCATTCTGGTGCTGAGTGAGAGGCAGTCCCCACATTCACAGCGCAGCAGCTAGTGGGCAGCCAGTGGGCAAAGGCCTCCTCTGAGGAGCTCCAAGAGATGAAATTGCCCACAGGGGTGAGTGGCGGGTTCCCCAGTGTTGGGAGTTGACTTTTTTTTTTTTTTAAAGAGAGAGGGACAGAGAAAGAGAGAAACAACTTTATTTAGTTTTTCACATGGCCTTTGTTGCTCCAACACTTAGTTGTGTACGTGGTGCTGGGGTTTGAACCCGGGTCCTCGTGCTTGCCAGGCAAGCGCCGAAACCGCTGAACCACCGCTCCAGCCTGGGGGTTGGCTTTGAAGGGCGGTAAGAGTCCAGGGCAGAGGAGAGAGGTGTGGGATGGAGCCCTGAGCATTTGCAAGATCACAGAGGCTGGAAGAATGAGGTTGGTTCAGGGAGACATTCCCACAAAGGCTGATGGGGACTGGCCCACAAGGGCTTGGTTTGGAATTTTTTTTTCTTTTTGGACAAATGAAAGGCTTGGGGGGTTTTAAGAAAAGGAACATCATTATCAGGTGTGTTTTCTGGAAAAATAGAGCAGCAGGGATAGAAATAAAGCTGAGATCTCAGAGGGTCAGAAGGAGAGCCAAGGTGGGCTAAGAATGTGACAGGAGTCAGATCATGCTACCTTGACATACATGCGCTTGGTCCCGTCAATGGGGTTACGTCCTGAGAAACCCACCAAAAATCAAAAATACAAGTGGGCCAGGTATGGTGACACATCACAAGTTCAAGGCCAGCCTGGGCAACTTAGGGAGACCCTGTCTCAAAATGAAAAAAAAAAACCCTCAGTGGTAGAGAGCCCAGAAAATAAATTGCAAGGGGAGAATGCATTGAATACACCCCACCTATAGAACATCAGAGCTCAGCAACACCGCGGAGTCTCACTCGTGTCTTTCATGGCCGCAGGGCTGACTGAGCACTGAGGCTCCCAGCTACTGAGAGTGGGTCATCACATCTTGCTCGTCTAAAAAAGATCAAAATTCCAAATGCGAGCTACAGCTCCTACTGAATTCACATGGCTTCCACACCATCGTAAAGTGAAAGATCATAAATTGAACCATCTGTACTGTAGAAGAGTTCTCTGGCCTTGCTATAAGGTGGGCCATAGCACCCTCTGCTCAGAGGGGCCTTCCTGTACCAGGAGGGAAGGAACAAAGACACAGAGACAGAGAAGCAGGCTTCACTGAGCTCCCCCAGATATCCCCCTTACATCAGACCCTTTCAACCTCCAAACACAACTTCCACATGACTTGTCCATAAAAATACATAGATTTCCTCATGTCTTTGGGTCTTCATTTCTGAAGAGCCCCTGTGCCGTATGAAACTTACATTCAATAAACTCGCATGGTTTTCTGCTGTTAATCTCCCTCTTCTTACAGTGGTAGCAGCAATGGGGAGGAGGCCACTTTTCAGTATTTCAGAGGAAGTATTGATTGGCAGATTTTAGCAATGGAAGGTTGGGTAGGAGCCCAGCCTTGCCCCTTTTAATAGTTCTGCAAACTTTGACGTCTTCTAGGCACTCTGAGCCTATATTCTTTCCTACAGCACGGTGCAAACTCAGTAATCTGTGCAAAAATACCTGGTGCTCAAGAGAT
Organism: Aplodontia rufa; assembly: GCA_004027875.1. Classification (NCBI taxonomy): domain Eukaryota; kingdom Metazoa; phylum Chordata; class Mammalia; order Rodentia; family Aplodontiidae; genus Aplodontia; species Aplodontia rufa. The sequence continues at coordinate 2,430 of PVKS010012126.1, read as the reverse complement.
ACTCAACACCTTTCATGTCTTATTTCTTATATGATGAGTTTTGGTCATTGCAGGCCACCAGTGAAGGAAACAGTAGCCCCTGTAAACAAAGGTGAGTTTGATGGAGTATGGACTGAATAACCAGGCTTCTGTCATGTCCCCAGCCATGTCTGTCACATCCCACCTGGACCCTCAGCCTGGGGAAGAGGTCAGAGTCTGGAGAGCTCAGGAACAGTTTGGTAGGGAGGTAGTTACACTCCATGAGTTGCCTTTCTGGCCTGGTCTCTAGACTAAAAGGGTGCTAGAGGTATGGGCCCAGGTTTTCAGACAGGGAAAGGTGAACCCAGCCCCGGCAGAGAGGGGCTGAGACAAGCCCATCAGGGAGTAGGGAGGGAACAGCATCCTGCCACTGCTTGTCATTTTGTCTGGAAGTCAAGGGCTATGAAGGCCCCAGAATAGGAAAGAACAAGGGGGGAAATTAGAAGTGAAATGTGAAGTTAATAAAAATACTTTATTCAATCAAACTCCAAAAGCAGCTGAGAGCCCGTCATGGCCGCCCAAGCCGGCCTCTTGATTTTCCGCTTTGGTTAATTAGCTAATGGCTTGCAGGGCTCCCTGTTGCTTTATGACTTGCACATTTTTCTCCTGCTTCTTCCCCCAACCCCACCTTCCTGCTCCATTCTGGTCCTCATTCCCTGGAGGCCGCCTCCCCTCAAAACCTGCTTAGACCCCACTCCTCTGTGTCAGAAGGATACTGAGTCGAGGGAACTTTCTGGACCCCCATCTGCTCTGGGTGAGCAGGCACCTTCAGGGAGCACAAAGAAGTAAGGGTGTGGACTGTCCCTGGAAGCTGTTGGTCAAGGTAGGGTAGATGGGTTTTTTTCCATTTATGTGCCAGGTACAGAGGATGACCATGTCCCCTTTGCCAGCCTTGTGGTGGAGGGCTCTGGCGGAGCCAGTGCAATGCAGTGTAGGGGACAAAGGTCACCTCCAGCTCTGACTGGAGCATCTGCCCATGACTTCCTGGGAGAGCTGCTGGCCACACCAGGGCTGTAGGATGCGCTAGTCCATTGGAGAGGAAGAGCAAGAAGCCACCATTCCAGGAAGACAGCAGCTCTCACAAAGGAGGAAGGTGGTATGTTCGGTGAAAGGAGAGGGTGATGGCAGGGAAGCCGGGAGCAAGGGGTAGCCAGTGAGCCCAGAGCCCCTGAGGTCAGGATTACCTGGCTCAGGTACCATCCTCTCCTGCCTGTCGCCAGCATCCCAGGCCACCTGCACTGCCCACACCTGCGCTACACAATGGAAATGTTGGGGCATGAGGAGCACCCAGGTTCGGCACAGTTAAACTATGTCTAGCCCTTGCCGTTGTCCCTGGAGATTCTGCTGTGATCTTAATTTGCTAACGAGAGCACTGAAAGAAACTTCGGCTAGGGCTGGGGATGTGGCTCAGCAGTCAAGCTCTTGCCCAGCTTATGCAATGCTTGGGTTCAACCCCCAGCACCACAGAAACAACAGCAACAAAACCCACCTCTGAGTACATATGCCAGGGGAAAAAAAGGTGGGGAACAGTAGAAGGTAACTATGTGAGATGATGGACACCCTAATTTGCTTTACTGTCTGTTATGTATAAGCTGTTCCCCAAAAGTTCCTGTGTTAATAAAAGAATATTCCAAAGTGAAATGATTGGATTGTGAGAGCTGTGACCTAATCAGCCCATCCTATTTTGAATGGAATGACTGGGTGGTAACTGTCCCTGGGTGTGTGCCCTGGAAGGTGGCCCCTTACCCACCAGCCCACTGCTTCCTGGCTGCCATGAGGAGAGGAGCTTCCTCCTCCACAGTCTTCTGCCGTGATATTCTGCCTATCTTGGGCCCAGAGTAATGCACTCAGTCGAATGTGAACTGAACCTCTGAAACCATAAACCAATATGAACTTCTCCTTCTCTAAATTGTTTTTGTCATGGTAATGAAAAGCTGACTAACACCCCATCTGTGTACCCCATAACATCATGCTATATACCTTAAATATCAACAATAAATTTTATTTTAAAATAATACGATAAAAAAAACCTTGCTTTTAAAAATGCAAATGTTATTTCCAGGCCCCAAACGGACAGAAGTGGAGAGCCACTTGAAGAGGCGTGAAGGAGGGGCTCCTCACCCACACAGCAGGCCCAGAGGCAAGACCTGCATGAGACCTCAGCTCACAGAGCCACAGCAGACTGATGTCTCCAGTAGAGGCACCAGAATCCAAAGCCAGGGCTCACTGCTCCCGGCGCCCACACTCAACCTCCAAACAAGGCCATCAAAAAGTCAGTCACGGGGGCTGGAGCGGTGGCTCAGCGGTTTCGGTGCTTGCCTGGCAAGCACGAGGACCCTGGTTCAAACCCCAGCACCACGTACACAACTAAGTGTTGGAGCAACTAAGGCCATGTGAAAAACTAAATAAAGT
>PVKS010012125.1:21184-54787 GCA_004027875.1 Aplodontia rufa | reverse complement strand
CACGTTAGGGTTTCCTGCCTCCTCTGTTTGATGAAATCTCTAGTTATAACATTGTTAGGTCACCAAGATTCATAGCTTGCCAAACCTCATCTTAGACATTTATGTGGGTTTTCCCGAACACCCCTCAGCAGCTCAAATCCTGAATGTTACTGCCAGCTACCAGGGAAATGAAAGAGAGCACAGGAAACAGTGATTAACACTTAGGGATTGCGCAAGCTTTCTCATGAGCATTCTCCATGCTGGGAAACAAACCTGAGGGTTCAGTGAACCACCAGAATGTTCACAGCATCCTGAGGTTCAGGTTCTACAGACACACGGAGAAATCTCTGTCTGCAGATACATGGAGAAATCTCCGTCTGCAGACACACGTAGAAATCTCCGTCTGCAGACACACGGAGAAATCTCCGTCTGCAGACACACGGAGAAATCTCCGTCTGCAGACACACGGAGAAATCTCCGTCTGCAGACACACGGAGAAATCTCCGTCTGCAGACACACGGAGAAATCTCAGTCTGCAGATACACGGAGAAATCTCAGTCTGCAGACACGTGGAGAAATCTCAGTGTGCAGACACGTGGAGAAATCTCCGTCTGCAGATACGTGGAGAAATCTCTGTCTGCAGACACATGGAGAAATCTCCATCTGCAGACACATGGAGAAATCTCCGTCTGCAGACACATGGAGAAATTTCTGGTTTGGTTCCTGGAAGAACTAAGTGTTTGGGTAGTAAACTTCTATGCCTGAGGCTTGTTCAATTATATCCATGCAGTTATGATTAAACACAATCGGAATTGTGCATTAGCAAAGACACATTGAAAGCTTTTATAGGTGCACAATCACCTCTCTCATAAAAATAATGAATTTCTAATCATCTAAAATCAAGATGAAAGAAACACATTTAGACCTTCCTATTAAATTTAACATCCCACAATCATTGGAGACCCTGTGATAATCGCACCAAAAAAAAAAAAAAACCCAGAAAATCTAAATAATAAATGTCAATTTGTTTTTCAAAGTGCATTGTGAGTCAACTTTTCGTCACTGTGACAAAAGATCGGAGCTGACAAACTGAATAAGAGGGAAGGTTTGCTTTGGCTTGCAGTTGCGAAGGTTTCCATCCATGGTCTCTTAGCCCTGTTGCTTTGGTGGTACTGGACCTGCATGGCAGACGAAGCTCTCACCTGCCACCTGCCTGGAAGCAGAGAGAGGAGGAGTCAGGGCCCCAGTATGGATACCTCACAAGGAACCTACCCTTCTCCTATGAGGCTCCACCTCTTAAAGGTTCCCCCACCTCCCCACAGTGCCACACTATGGCACACAGAATGGGGAGAATGCTAAGAGATGCTCCAGGGCATGGAGGAGGGGACAGCCGCAGTCAACTGAGGTCATGCTCCAGAGAGTGGCCAGGTGACCATGGAAGACAGGACAATGTGACAGGTCTACCCTTGCTGGAAGCCGACTAAGAAGATGGTGTTCCACAAAACAGAAAGCAGAATGGTTTTGTTCATGTTTTTTTTTTTTTTAAAGAGAGGAACAGTGAGAGAGAGAAACAAGTTTTATTTAGTTTTTCACGTGGCTTTCATTGCTCTGAGACGCTGTTGTGTACGTGGTGCTGGGGTTTGAACTTGCGTACTTGTGCATGCCCGGCAAGCGCTATAACCACCGAGCCACCGCTCCAGCCCCTGTTCATGCTTCTTTCTATCTGGAGTGCCCTCTGTTTTTAGGTGCAATAGGATCAAAGCTTTCAATGAAATTTTGCTTTTATTTATTTATTTATTTATTTATTTATTTTAAAGAGAGAAGGAGAGAGTTACAGAGAGAGAAAGAGAGAATCAATTTTATTTATTTTTCCATCTGGCCTTTGTTGCTCTGACACTTAGTTGTGTACATAGTTCTGGGGTTTGGACCTGGGTCCTCCCACATGCCGGCAAACGCTCCAACCACCGAACCACCGTTTTAGTCCCCAAAACTTTGCTTTTATAATAGGCTTATTTCTCAAATTTTTCTGTGGTACTTGAATTTAGTTATTAATTCAATACTGCTTGTGTGTGGGTGCACCCACCACAGGGAAGGTTTGGAAGTTCCCTCTCTCTCTCTTCTGAGTGTCTGCCCATCTGTGTCTGTTTGTCTTTTTTATTTGCAAAGACAATACAGCTTTTTAAAAATATACTTGTTAGCCGGGCACGGAGGCGCACACCTGCAATCCCAGTGACTTGGGAGGTTGAGGCAGGAGGATCGCAAGTTCAATGCCAGCCTCAGCAACTTAGTGAGGCCCTAAGCAACTCAGTGAGATACTGTCTATTGTCATAAAATGAAAATAGAAATAAAAAGGGCTGGGGATGTGACTCAGTGGTCAAGTACCCTGGATTCAATCTCTGGTCCCATAAAATAAAAATAAAAATGTACTTGCTGGTTATGCAACATGTGCTGATTTAAAGTAGGATCTCTGCCTTATGTCTTAGAACTGGCAGAGATCGCCCTATCCCTATCTGCCAGATACCATGTATACATAAATATCCAGTTTCTCTGGATAAAAGGCAGTTTTCTCTGTTGCCCCTTTTTTAAAGTTCTTCCTTGTTTTAAACTATTTCTATTAAGATGTATAATCACAAAGTAAGTAGCATGTGCCTTCTTCTGTCCCATTGAATCTATAACTAACAAAAATAAAGAGGGGAACACATTGAAAACCTATAAAATTGTGCTTTTTAAAAATGTTCTCACACGCATAGTCCCCATCGCACAGCCTGACAGTTTTTGACACTGTTGTGGACCCTCCTCCAGAAAACACATGCGGGCGGATGGAAAGCCCGCCAACTAAACTGAAGCACTCTAACCGGGCATCGAATTTCCCCTGCAAAGTTCCTTCCCAGCACCACAGATGAGGTACCATGTGGGTGTCAGATGTACGACTCAGAGGAAATTCATCTTTTTTTTTTTTGTACAAATAAATCATTTGGATTCGTTTTACTAAAAATTTTTATTGGCTCCTGGCAAAGATCAAATGTGGGATGTGGGAAATGTGTCGAACATTCAAAAGGCTGAACCCAAAGAATGAAAACAAGAGTTAGCATCAAGAGACGACTCCATCACATCTAGATAAGGTGCGCTTCCACGCTGAATGATCCGGAAAGTCGGAGGCATGAACACACGCAGATGTTCTCACCTCCACTCGGATGCATGTCAAAAGCTCGCAATTCAAGTCCTGCAGAAAAGCATTTTAAAGGCCAGACCTTGTGACTTCCTATTCTAGCATTAATTCCCATCTCAAAGCATTGCCAAAAAACACACTGTACGAGGTCAACCCCACATTTAGAGGATCCTTATCGACATTCAGTCGAGATCCGTGAATCGCGGTGAATATGGCATTTTTCTGCCTGCTGTGTAGTTTTCATGATTAGTCAAAGAATTTAAACCTCCAGACTCTGCCCAGAATATTGGATCTGAACTCTGGGGATTATGTTTATATAGGTTTGGGAGGCTACGTATTTCTCAGCACGATCGAGGGTGACATTGATAGCGATAAATCATGTCGCTAACACAGACCCTTTAAACTCTGTGTCTTCCTCCCCAAAGCCAGTACCACAGACAGATCACGGGGAAACACCACATCAATTCCAACAGAAGCGCTAGTTTAGTCCATTTGCCACTGGACCAAAGAGTCCCACCCACTGCCCAGCTCATAAACAAAACAGAAATTCTATGTCTCGCCCGTCTAGAGGGAAGAAGTTTAAGACCAAGGTGCCAGCAGGTTTGAAGTCTGGAGAGGGCCTGCTTCCTGTTCCTTCCCTGTGTCTTCATGGGGGAGGGAGAAGGAGAGAACTCTTATTACTTCAGCCCCACACAAGGGCACTAATCCCAATCAGAAGGGCTCCACCCTCGTGACAGACTTACCTTTCAAGACCCACCTCCCAATGCCACATGTGTGAATTGGGGGATCACAAACACCCACACCATGCCAGGGCTCCTCGAAACTATGAAGACCAAGTGGTATGTGTGACCTGAATGGGATCCTGGCTCAGGAAAAGATGTTAGGAAAGAAGTAAGAAAAATTGGAACAAACCATGGACTCTAGCCAGCAACACCGCATCTACGGTGGGTCCTTAACTGTGACCACCAAGCCACACTAATGTAGGATATTAGCAATGGGGGGAACTGGGTGTGGAGTCATCTCAACTTTCCTGTGGATCTAAAGTGTTCTTAAAAATTAAGTCCATCTTAAAATCCATGAGGCTATTTTTTTTCCACAAAACACTTACATGAATTTTATTTATTAAAACTTTGACTGCTGTTATTAGGGCATATTCCCACTTCATAACTTGGCAAATGGAAAACTGGTTCCCAAAGCCCTGCAGCTACTTTTAAAGTATCTGATAGTTTTGTGTCTACAACTTATTATAAGTGGTCCAAATAAAATTTATATAGACTGAGAAAGAGAAGGAAACACACAACAGGAAAAATGTCAACACTTGGACACTGGCTAAGGAAAATCTGAGAACTTTTTTCACCCATCTTGCAACTTTCCCGCATGTCTGAAATTATGCCAAAATTATAAAAAAATATGAAGGTAAAAAATTACCATAAGCAAAAAGAAGAGATGGCTGCTAATATGCTAATATATGTAACAGACAATGAGTTCATATCTTGGTACGTAAATTGTAAGAAAAAGACAGAAGCCACAACAGAGAAGATAAATGAACAAGTCACAAAGGAAGAATCAGGGGCAATGGACATACGTACGTGTGTGTGCACACATGTGTGCACACGGATGTTTACGTGTGTACACCCATATGTATGTAAGGTCAGCAAGCTTTCTAAGAACTGAGATAAAAGTCTGCCTAATAAATTAGTCCTCCCAGAGTAAGACAACAAACTAAGAACAAATCTGAAACTAACCAGAGAACCCAAAGTTAGACCGTGTGTCAGTAATTGGGCACTCACTTGCTGCCGGGGGTCCCAGCTGGTCCACCAATATGGCTGCAAATTTAGTCATAGAAGTTTTTTAAAATGTTCAGATCATTTGATCCTGCTTTTCCTTTTATTTGGAATTTATCAAGAGGAAATAAGCAGAGGAACAGGAAATTATATACAAGAAAGCTGTTTCATTATGACACCGTAAAATACTCTTTTGGGAGCCTAAGAAGTGGGATCCGTGGGGCGTGAACTAGCTGTATCCACACAGCACAAGAGGGTTACTGACAGTGAGAAAAGCTAACGACTTCTACACTGGTAACAGTCACCTTTAAGCTTATTGTTTTGCTGGCATTAGCCTCCCGGTACCCATGAAAACACCTCCTCCACAGGCTGTAGGACACAAGGACAGCTGATTTTAGAGCCCCAGGATCGCCAGGGCTGGATCCGGGAGCAACAAGCCTACGGAAATCGCGAAGATCCACGACTGGAAAACAGCCGGGCTTTTCAGCAAACTGTGTTTTCCCAGTTGAAAGGGAAGGCTACAGGGCTGGAGCAGTGGCCCAGCAGCAGAGCGCTTGCCTGGCAAGCAGGAGGACCCGGGTTCAAACCTCAGCACCACGTGCACAGCTAAGTGTCAGAGACACAAAGGCCAGAGGGAAAAATAAAAGTCGATTCCCTCCCTCTCTCTACGTATTCCCTCATTCTGCCTGCTACATTCAAATTCTTATGGGAAATGCTCCGAGAGGGAAGGAAGGAAGTCTGCACAACTGGGGAAGGAGTGTCAGTCCTCCTCGATAAGCTCACAATGTGGCCGCAGTGATCAGAGCCATCTGCACCTACGATGGAGCACCTCCATGAGAGAGGAAGGGGGAGGCATCCTCTGACTGGCGGCTGCTGCCATGGAAACGTGAGGATGAAGCACTCGGGGCCGGACAGGGAACTGAGGAAGAGGAGAGAAGCAAAAGGCTCATTCATCAAGGACGGCAACTGAAAATGTTGAAAGGCTTGGGAAGGCAGGTTGAAGCAGGGAAGTAAAAAGGCTTCAGTGCCCTAGACAGGCTTGGACTCCACATGTTAGAAGGGTGTGGTCACTAAAGGTTGCTGAGCAGACCTCCACCTCGCTGCAGGTGACATAATTTAAAACTTCTTGGTGAGGTTGGGCATGGTGGCACACGCCTGTAATCCTAGCAGCTTGGGAGGCTGAGGCAGAAGGATCGCAAGTATAAGGCCAGCCTCAGTAACCTAGTGAGGCCCTAAGCAACTTAGCAAGAGCCTGTCTCAAAATTAAAAAAAAAAAAAAAAAAGGCTGGGAATGTGGTGGCTCAGTGGTTAAGGGCCCCTGAGTTAAATTCCTGGTACTAAAAAAATCAAACATCTTTGTTAATGCGTGACTAAACTGGTAAAGCGCAAAGTGAAATCCCAGAGGCCTGGCTTAGGAAGAAAGCGTGACTCCAAATCGGCAAGAAAATGGTGGCGTTGGTACCTCCCCGAGAGCATCTGCCCAGAGCAAGAGTCTGCAAGCAATGCACCCGGGCCGGGCCTGGCTTGCCACCCTATTTGTAAATAAAGTTTTATGGGAACACAAGCATACCTGCTCACCTGTGCACTCTGCTTTCAGGCTACAGCCACAGAGGTGAGTGGTCAACGGAGCACACGGTCCACAAAGCCCAAACAGTTACTTTACAGAACACTCTCACTGCTGCCTGCACTGGAGTTCTAGTTAGTTACATCTGTGGGACTTGGGGGGCACACTCTGGGACCTGCACAGAATGGGAGCCACGTGAAACTCCACATAAAGCCTTCTCCCTTGAAAGGCAACAGGAGCCACGAGAGCAGAGGAACCACGAGAACAGAGGAACCACGAGGGAGTTTGTCCTGAAGAAGCAGATCGAGGAAATGCTTGCTTATTCATATCCTGGATGTGGTCGAAAGAAAAAGTTTCCCTCTGAGAACTCCTTACCACGAGCCCATCCTCACGCAGGTTAAAGCCCACAGTATCTGTGGGGTGACTCAAAACAAACAAGAAACCTCTGCATTGTCTGTGTGGTGGGCTCCAAAAAAACCTAGCCAATTTTTTATTTTATTTAAGTGATTCAGCCAGTAGTGACTCTGGGTGTCTAGTATAAACAAAAATAAAATAAAAACCAATCATTGAATTCTCAGTTTCCAAAGAACACAATAACATAAGCTTTGAATCAAAAAGCACAAAGCACATGGGGAAATAAGTTACTAAAACTAAACAGAAGGAACAAACAGCAGAATTAAACCCAGACAGGTTATAATGAAATTAGTAGGTACCAAATATAGAATATTTACTATGATTAAAGAAATACAGGAAAGTATCAGATGAGTGAAAGAGATCACCAAAAATGACCAAGAGTATTTGAAACATAACCAAATACCACATCTAAAAATGACAAACATAACTGACATTATAAAGTCATTTGAAGTGGAAGATAGAGCTAGAGAGAGCAATAGCAAACTGGAAGACGGATTTGAAGAAACTACACAACACACATAGAGAAAAAAGAGGGTCCAAGAGCTAAGAGCCACCAAGGACGGAGTAGGAAGGCCTGAAAGTCATCTAGTCAAGGTTGTAGAAGGAGAGGAAAAACCAGCAGAAAGGAAACAGAGGCAATAGAAATAAGCATTAGAAATTGTTGAAAACAACGATCCTCAGAATAAAAATAATTTTCATAGACCCATTGTAAGTAAACTGCAAGGAGGCAATAAAGAGGACGGAATTCATGAAAGAACAGAAAATGTCTACAAGAAAGGACAATTAAACTTATTAATTTTTCAATATGGATAATAATGGGAGACAGTGGAATAACACTCTCATGGCTTGCATTTGGAATGTTCCCCCAAAAGCTCATGTGTTGGCGCCTTGGTCCACGGCTGGTGCTTTGGGAGGTGACTGCATCACGAGGGCTCCCACCTGGCCAGTGGGGTCATCCTCTGATAGCTGGACTACTGGAGGTGGAGGAAGTAGGTCAGTGGGGTCGTGCCCTTGGGATTATAACAGCCCTTGCTCCCTTGGTCTGTCTGTCTCTCTCCTTGCTGCCATGAACTGAGCTGCTCCCCTCCACCAAGCCCTTCCACCGTGATGTTCTGCCTCATCTCAGGCCCAGAGCAATGGCGTCCACCAATGATGGACTGAAACCTCTCAGGCAGCGAACCAAAATACATCTCTCCTTTAAGTCGTTTATGTCAGGTATTTTGGTCATGGCCACGACATGCTGACTGACACAAATATTTTCATAGTTCTGAGGAAAAAAACTGTCCACTTAGAGTAGTATACACATAAAAGTATCTTCCAAGAAGGACGATGTAAAAAGACATTTTCAAGCCAACAGAAACTAATAAGAGTTTGAAGCCAAAATATCATCTTTACTGGAACTTTCAAAATAAACATATTGTAGGAAGCTAGAAAAATTAATCCTAAGATAATATCTGAGGGGCTAAAAGGGAGAATGAGCAAATAAGACATATAGTTAAATCTAGATAAATATTGGCTATATAAACAACAACAATAATAATGTTCATTAGTGTTGCAAAGGAAAGAGAGGTTTGAATTCTAGGCTAAAACATGAAAATTGGGGTAGTTATGTGAGCCAAAATGTTCTTAAATGTTCCTTGTCAGGAGCGCAAAGATATTAGCTCTAGATTTTTTATTTTATAATCTCTACATAACAATTAAAAAGAAACCCATAAAATTAAGGCAAAAAAAGTATAGAAAAACAAATTATTAGTAAATTTTAAAAAATTTTATTAATACTTTTTACAAGATAGATCTAAAACTTAAGGATACCTAAACAATAAAAAGAAAAATTTAGAAAAAATCATCATCAAAGTGCTAAGCCTTTAGTTTTTTGATTTTTTGAGAGAGAGAGAAAAGGGAGGGAAAGAGAGAGAGGGAATCAACTTTATTTATTTTTCATCTCACTTTTGTTTTTCTGACACTTAGTTGTGTATGTGCTGCTGGGGTTCGAACCCAGATCCCGAAGCATGCCAGGCAACCACTCCAACAATGAACCACCTCTTCAGCCCTGTAACAGACTTTGAAGTAAAAGTTATTAGGAGAGTATTTCTAGAGGTAGTGGCCTACTAACATATCAATCAAACACTGAATTTCTTAGAAGATTTGACAGTTTTTTGTTCAGCGCTAGGGATCTGGAGATGGAACCCAGGGCCTCACATACTCTAGGCAAGCACTCTACACTGAGCTAGCCCCATGGCCGCAAAAGATTCGACAATTTTAAACTTGTATGCACCTAATAACAGTGCTTCAAAACATGTAAGTAAAACTATTGACAGAACTACTAGTAGAATTCAGGGAGGAAAAACGCTAACAACTGTGGTAAAGAAAAATGCTATGGTGAGCTACGCAAAGCCCTCCTGAAAAGCAAAGGCCTTATCCCGCCAGCTGCGGGAGGGCTGCTAAAAAACGGGCCTCAGCTACGACCCTTCTTTGGAGGCTGCCTCAGCTGAGGGGCACTGCCTTGCCTGGGTACTCTTTCTTCTAAGGGCAAGACACACCAGTGGCCGCCCACCAGGAGTGGAGGCAAAGGGCCTTGCCCAAGACTGGACAACATGGAGCCAGTCCTGTTCCAGACCTTTCCATGGGGTCCGGGAAGGCCTGGCAGGGACCTGGAGCACCACTCCACTGCTCCCCTTCCTTCATCACTCTCTAATAAATGTCCTCCCTGCTCATGTCCACCTAGAAGTCGCCCTGCAACACACATCCGGGGCACAGGCAGCAGCCAGAAACCAAAGGTGTGGGATTGAAGGTTGGGAAGGAAGACTCAGCACGGTTAGACTCTGGTACAATTTGCACCGAAGCTCAGACATTGAGCTGGCTGAGCTAAAGAGCAAATGAAGAGCCTCGAAGATGAGGAATGGAAGGGTACAAGGAAGAGGCGAGAAGGCTGTGGAGGACGGAGAAGGGTCACCGTGTCGCGCAGCCATTGATGTCAAAGAGTGGGAAACCAGGCATGTGTGGGTGACGCCTGACACCTGACGTGTCCCAGCAGCAGCCATCTTCCTTTCCCTTTCGTATTTTTTGGTGGTGCTGGGGATTGAACCCAGGGCCTTGAACATGCCAGGCCAGGCAAGTGCTCCACCAGTGTGCGCTGTATCCCCAGCCCTCTTAAAAACTATTTTATTTTGAGGCAGGGTCTCTACACTGCCCAGGCTGGCCTTGAGTTTGCGATCCTCCTGCCTCAGCCTCCCTGGGATCAAAGTGTGCACGGACCCGCCTGGCTCCCTTACCCTCCTGCCAAGTCATTCTTCAGTTTTACCCAGGAAAGTTCTGCTTCCTGCGCTCCTCGTCTCCTGCTTTAGATGGAGCTGATTCTACCCGCGTTGCACAGGGGGGCTGCTGCTTGGGTATGGCCACTCAGGGTGGCACTCCCCTGGCCTTCGGATTGGACTAGTGAGAGTCAGACCCAGAGCTCTATTCAAGTCATAAATAAGCTCCTTTTAACTTTAACCGGGTGGCCCTAGGGCTTGCATGCCACCAAGAAACCTCAGAACGAAGTCAACACAAAGGGTACAAAGCCAAAAGCTGGAGGAGTCCTGGCCTGAGCGGGATCTTCGGAACGCCAGACAGAGCCAGCTGTGTAGCCACGTGCCTAGACTTTTCTGGTACTATCCACGGAATTCCTTGTTGTATTTACAAATTTGAGTTGGGTTCACGTCATTAGCAAATAATAATAATTTTTTCAAAAAGTTCTACCTGATTACCTGAGGACAGATGATCCATATCCAAGTTTCTGTTCTTTTTTCACCGGATGGGACAAGGGAAGGATCTGCAGTGGTTGAAGTAAGCTAGGACAGCGGATCCACAAGTGGCTCTGTGACGGCGGCAGGTGCAGGAGCAGCCCAGGCCTCCCTGGTGAGCCCTGCGAGAAGAGCCGCGTCCTGGGAGGGGCGCTGTGCAGTGAAATGAATCCAGGCACAGCCGCACGTGGCATCTGGGTCTTAGTAACGCCTTGACAGTGTGACTCATTATGACAGAATCTTCCTGAGCACAGGTCCTGTTGGTGAAATCTTCACGCGCGTGTGCACAGATGACTTGAGCGGTCACTGTACTGACCGGCCAGTGTTCTTCATGGTTCTGAATAACACTGCATCAAAGGTCTTTGGGCACAAAGCTCTCTATGTTTGTGACTTGCTCAGTTTAGAGGGGTTCCAAGAGTCGAATATTTTTAAGGAGGTAGAATCTATAGCACTTGCCTGGCATGTGCAAAGACCCAGGTTCTAACCCCAGCACCTCATACATGATCAAGTGCAAGAGAAACAAAACCCAGATGAAAAAATAAATAAAATTGATTCTTTTTATAGCCTTGATCGGATGAACCTTCCTTCCTTTTTTTTTTTTTAAGGAAACGGGACAGTGAGAGTGAGATATGTAGAGAGAGAATCAATTTTATTTAGTTTTTCACGTGGCCTTCATTGCTCTGACACTTCATTGTGTACGTGGTGCTGGGGTTTGAACCCATGTCCTCACGAATGTCAGGCAAGCGCCGTAACTGCTGAGCCACCTGCTCCAGCCCCCTTTGTTTTTATTCAGGCTACTCACATTCACCCATATCTCCTGCCCTAACATTTAGGCTTGTACGTGGGGCCAGGACACTCAACATGGTGTTGTGTGCTACAATAATATGATAGGAAGGAAATGTTAGTCTTTATGAGGATATCATCATACTCTAATGAGACAGAGTGAATGAATATGGAGTATTAAAAAAAAAGAAGCAGAAAGCTCAGATGACTGGAACTATTTCTTTTTTCTTTCTTTCTTCTTTTTTTTTTTTTAGAGCTGAGGACTGAACTCAGGGCCTTGCGCATGCTAGGCAAGTGATCTGCCACTGAGCTAAATCCCCAACCCCGACTGGAACTGTTTCTGAATTTCACTTTGAAACAGTAGAACCCATCAGAACTATAAGTAGTACTCAGTAAGTATTTCTTGAATGAATGACAGGGTTACCCCAATTTTCCTGATGCACATTCTGAAGCACCAGGATCGTACGTAGGAAGAGTAGTTTTAATTGCATTTTGAAGTCAGAGAAACTAAGTTTTGGCCACATATATTCCCAAACACCTTTCACTACTCATAACTCCCTGAGGTTAATGACTTAGTTACAACAAAGGATAGAAGAAACTCAACATAGGAATAGTCATTTGCCTTAATTCACAGTCAAATATGCCTTTCTTAGAAGAAAAACAAAGTTTGTCACCTTTAAGATATCAAGCAATCACAAACATTATTTTAAGGTAAATATAATCAGGAAAAAAATGAGTTTAGTTCCATAGTTTCTTTGTTTGTTTTGGTGCCCAGAATTGGACCCAGGGGCACTTCACCTCTGGGCCACATCCCCAGCCCTTTTCACTTTTTATTTTGAGACAGGGTCTCGTTGAGTTACTCAGGGTCTCAGTAAGTTACTGAGGCTGGCTTTGAACTTGTGGTCCTCCTGCCTCAGCCTCCTAAGTAGCTGGCCTGTGCTACCGTGCCCAGCTAAATCCCACAGTTTTAGGAAGAAGTCAGAAGTAACTCAAAAAAAATGGTCACAGATGTATGGACAAATTTTACTCAAGTCTTAATCAATATCCATCCATCTGAACTTAGTAACCGATTTGAAATTTATATCCTCTCAGATCAAAGGAGTACTAACCCAAAGCCCTGAGTTGTAGTGGTGTCCCCACTACATACCTGTAGCTTTTGCTAAGATCCTAAGGGGTGTATTGTAGAAAACTGTGTCAGCCTGTAAGAGGCCAGAAACCATTCCTGTTATCCTGAGCCCTAAGAACCAAGCAGCCCCGCCTCTGCCTTAGCTGCCCTCAGCCCCTAGGATCCAGGTCACTGACAGCTGGGATCTCTGCATAGACTCCAGAGCAGCACACTCTAGGCTGCCAGTCTCTACCCACAGGCCACACGGACTCGAATCGTGTGGGAAACACTGGAACCAGAAAACATCCTGCCCTCCGCCTCTCTCCTGACCTGAGCTGCCACCTAAGTCCCAAGCCTTTGTGTTTATCAGTTGTGACTTCTCCCATTACCTAATCTTCAAACCACTCCATTCCTCCCTTGACCTCCTCCCTCTTAATAAAGCCTCCATCCTTCACTCACTCATTTCCAGCACAAGCTGGAATTTCTTTTCCTTTCTTCCACTGCTCCCATGCATGCTCTCGGTAAGTCCTGTCAATTCTAGAGCCAATGGAAAGCCAGATTGGTCTTCCTGCGACCATTCTGCTTTGCCCCTTTCCAGCTACCATGACCCCCTCTCAAGCCAGCAGTTCTCCCTTGGCCACATACAGCACCTCCTGCATGGTTCCAGAATGGTGTCCTCCCGGTTCCTCCAACACACCAAGCACTGTCCCACTCTGTCTTCTACACACACTGTCCTGGTACCCAAATGTGCAACACTGCTTCTCAGACTTCAGGTCTCAGAGTGTGTCCCCAGGGGACTCGTCTGCCGCATCCCACTGTCCTCTCCTTACCACTTTCTGACTGCACGCTGACTTTTAGAATGACATGTCTGCTACTTACTTAGTCATCATCTTTAAGCTTCATGAAGGTGAAAATTATACCTACTGTGCGCACCATGGTACAACCAGTGCTGGGAGCGTGACTGGCACCCAGGGGGAACCTTACTGCGTATGGGTCAAATAAACGAATGAGTGCTTTGTAGTCCCCTTACTGGAGACCCCGATGCTCCCGAGACCTTCTGCTGGGCTTCCAGGTGAGCAGAACACGATTTTGCCTTCACACCCTTCCCGCTGAACCAACTCCCTGCACTCACAGACACTTCACCCTCCTCCACCTGCTTCTTCTAAACTCAGCCTTGGCTTTTCTGTGATAACCAGCATCCCCAGAGATCCCTCAAGTTGAAGTGGTTACCTCTCCCATTCAGACGCCAGAAGGTAGATTCTTCCAGACCCCATCAGGATGAGCAGGGTGAAGAAGGCCTACCAAGTTGTCAAAGAAAACAACTTGGTGTGACGGTCCTCAGGACTGGAGAACCAAGAGAAGACAGTGGAGCAACGGTGTCCACTTTAACACCCAACACACAGCTCTGTTCTGTGACACGGATGGAAGAAACCACCTTTTCCAAATCAGCATCCGATCATTGACTATTACCCACAGTCCTCGAATTTCGGAGAAAACTGTAAAGCTGTTCATATCACAAAGTTCTTCAGGGGCTTTATTTCATGCACAGGCTAAATCTACTTTTTTATAAGAGGAAATATGACTGTGGATGCTGAGAAGTAAAAGCTCACAGACTTGGCCCTTGCTAGCTGGCCTTCACAGATGTGGTTGTCCCCAGGACTGCAGGTGCCTGAAACCTACTACGGAACATTTATTTATTTATTTTTGTACCAGGGATTGAACCCAGCCTGTTTTTATTTTTAATTTTGAGACAGGGTCTCACTAGGTTGATCAGGGCTTTGCTAAGTTGCTGTTGAACTTTTGCAATCCTCCTGCCTCAGCCTCCCAAGCTGCTGGGATCACAGGTGTATGCACCACGCCCAGATTTTTTTTTTTTTTTGTCTTAAGGTTTTATGGCCTCTGAAGAGGAAATACTGCAGTCAGGTAAGGCATTTTATGCTATGAATCATTTCTGCTCTTTGGATTTAATGAAACACCCTCCTGGACAGATTAAATCGGGTTATAATATGCAATCAAGAATTTGGGAATCTTACAATGGAAGATGTTCAAAAGTCTCTCCAAGAAGATACAATAACAACAATAATAAAAACAAAACATTTATTAAGCCCTGGTTGGCCCCAGCAGTGTCCTAAGCACTTTCACACATACATTTATCTGTCCACCAGCCTATGAGCAGGAACCACCCTTACCCCGTTACCAAGAGGTGGAATAATTTGTCCAGAGCTGCACCGTGTGCATGCTGTAAGTGGATCCCAACTCAGACCCTCCGACTCCAGGGCATGAGCTCTTCTTCACTGTACCGTGCCACTGTCTCTATCCAGAGTGAAAGAAAACACCAAGGGACCAATCTGGTAGAACAATACCCCAGTATTTTAGGGCTAAGTTCAAGAAGTCAGCATTCCGTAGCTTTCTTTTTTTAATGTAACAAATTTTTCCATACTTGTGGTGCATGCATCTGTCCCTGGGATCTATATAAACACACCTCATACGTACTGCCAGCAGTGAAGAACTGAAACGTGTTTCCAAAATCTCCTAATCAAGAGTTTACATTCATATTGTTAATTAATTAATTTGGCAAGGGACTAGAGCACACCCTACTGGCCAGCTAATAGGAAATACAGCATTAACTTGGGACAAAATACCTAAATATTTAAATCTGAAGGTAAAGTCAGATTAATGCTCAAAAAAATTATCTTGAAAACATCAACTTTGTATCTAAATAAATTAATCCACAGGATACTAAAAATTCTAACAGTTATATGTGTTCCAGAGTTGGAATGGAATTACAAGTGTAACAGGCAGCAATAGCATAGAATGTTTGCTAAAGGAGCTATAGCGACATGAAAGACTGCTTAATTAAAACTAAACAACTGGACAAAGACACTGATCAAAACCCATACTAAGAAAGGTTAGTTGAGCCCTGCCTCTGACATCTGAAGCAATAGACTAATAAATGACAACCACTCACTCAGCCTTCTTGTAGGCTACATATACCTGATAGGAAGGGAGAAAAAAAATGCAGTATCACCAAGAAGTGTTTTTGTGTCTGCTTTTCAAGTGGATGCTAAGGGAAAGCCTCTTTTGTGATACAGCACTCCTCACTGAGGGACTGTGGGCTCTTATCAGTACCTACATTTCAAAATAATCTACAGCAGTTTATTGGAGGGGGTGTTGTGTGTCCACATGAATATATAGATGGATGATTTTGGGGGGTGAGTACCAGGGATTGAACCCAGGGGCACTTAACTACTGAGCCATGACCCCAGCCCTTTTAATTTTATTTATTTTTGAGACAGGGTCTCACTAAGTTGCTTTGGGCTGAGGCTGGGTTTGATCTTGGGATCCTCCTGCCTCAGCCTCCCAAGCCGCTAGGATTCCAGGTGTGCGCTGCCACACCCCACTCTATGACTGTTTTCAAAACAGTGCAGTACACTAAGCAAACAGTCTCTGAGAAATAGAGTTCTTCCATTGGTTGTGGATTTTTTTATTGCATACTTATCTACAGACTAGTAAAAAAATGCATAACATACATTTATATCATGTATAGACGGAAATAAAGTCTCTGAGACTAACAGGGTTATGCAAAAAGTGCTTCATTTTTAAATATTTCTTTATATACAAAGCGGAAACACAAAACACTTCTTTCTAATCAAGATGAATAAACACCAAAATGTGTATATGCTTCTACAAGATTCCAATATCAAAACATCAGTTGTACATTTGATAAAATCCTGCCTACCACCTTCATACATTCACATGATCTGTGGAATTTCTGGGTGAGAACAGAATACAGTAACGTCCTCAGGAAAACAGTGGGGTTCTCAGGTTCCTGAGATAGAGGCTCAATCTTGTTCTTGTTCCAGGGACAGTTTTTCCTTATGCCAAAGTGACAACTTGGGTCAATAAGCTGTGAGTCCAATGTTTTAGATGTTATGTTTAAGTTGCATTAAAAGAATACAGTATTTTGAGAAAGGGCCTCAAAATTAAATGAACTGTGAGAAATACTTTACTTAAAATGACTAGGTTCAGCCACGCGAGGTGGCGCATGCCTGTGATCCCAGAGGCTCAGAGGCTGAGGCAGAACAGCAAGATCAAAGCCAGCCTCAGCAACTTAGCAAGGCCCTGTCTCAATATAAAAAATAAGAAAGTGCTGGGGATGTGGCTCTGTGGTTAAGCACCTTTGAGTTCAATCCCTGGTACAAAAAAAAAAAAAAAAGTTAGGTTCAGAAAAAAGAGAATACTTGCCCTAAATCTCTAATCTAGTGGTAGAATCTGTTAAAGGTCAATGAGTGATCACTTGGTAAACATAATATGTTGCTTAGCATTTTCCTTTTAAAATTTTCCCAAAATATTCTGATACTATTGACATATCGATGTTACTATAAAAATATTAAGGAGACTATTAGGTAGAAGATTTGTGAAACATTGTTTCCTCACGTAATCCCTCCACAACTGAGAAAGCCTTATTATATGAACATATTTGTAAACTAAATTCAGTAAGCTAGCAGCTATCAGTTTTTCCCCCAAAATGAATAAATTTTTTGCAAGCTTAAAATAGACCAGAAGAGAAAATCAGATTTAATCATGCATTACTCATACGAGTCTGTGATTTTTGATAATTTACCAAAACATTAGCACATCGCACAGCTCACAACTATACAGTAAGTATCCTGTTGATCTTCTTTCTCTAAAGAAGGGGTGTGTTTGATGGTTGCTCTGGTGATTATCACTGTTTTATGAATAGGGGAATGTAAAAGCATGCCAATAAGGCCAAAGCACAAATTACAACTGTATTGTGGTGTCTTGAAAAAGCCTAACTAGAGTTGCTTTTGGATGAAACTGGAGCTCATCCAGGTCCTCATTCAGTAGATGCAGTACTGTGAGGTCTGAAAAGATGTTCTCACCAGCTCTCAGGTGGATATTTTTCTTTTAAACTGATAACAGCATAGGGGCAAGTGGTGAACGTAAAAGGGGGTGGGGTGGAAGCTGGATAGATTTCCTGTGACTCAAAAAAACCTAGATAATTTGGTAAGAAAATCACCAAAAAATTTGTGACTAATTTTCATAATACTAAAAATACTACTAAGTGAATGACAACAGGAAAGAAGCTAGGTAAGCTGGGATAATTCAACTGTTGATAAATAGCCTGGGTGTTAAAATGACCCAGCAGCTCCTGACGGCAAGAAGGAACCATAGAAAGAACAGGGTAACTGTTCTTCGGACTAAACATTTGTTTATCTTGCAACTGAAAGAGGGCAAAGGGATATTTCAGCTTTTCGTTGTTTGTTGTTTTTTTTTAATTTGGACCTGATGGCTTTGAATTCAAAATTAGGCCTTTGAATTAAATTAAAAAGAATGTAAGTAAATAATGTCGGAGAAAGGCAAATCATTTCATGGGGCGCAAAGTTAATAGTTAACTTGATAATGAGGCCTGAATCTCATTCCATATGTTAAACAACCCCAATTAGGTAGTGCTAAACGTATAACTATCAGGCGTTATTGCTGAAGTACAAGAAGGGCTCTATGGAGATGGAAGAGGTCAGCGGTGGGTCTCGGCCTCCACTTCATGGAGTGCCATTCCGGGAATTTGTTCTCCTTAAAACTGGAGGGTTTCCATATGTTTGCTTTTTTCTTACTTTAGTCACCCTTGGTTTGTTATCGTTTGTGTTATTTATTTTACGGTTAAATTATAAGCCTAAATTGCATCACCGGTGCCCCCAGAAACCACCTTCCGCAGGCTTGTTGCCTTCTGTCCTTGGGCATCAGTGGCTGCTTGGTGCCAAGAGCCATCCAGGCCAGCGCGGGTCTTACAGGTAAACACACAGCGGGACCTGGAGGGGTCTCCCACCTGCAAGCCGTGGGCCGCCCGGAGGGGTCCGTGCCACCAGGACCTGGCCCCCTTTCCAACATGTGGTCAGAAGGGCCCTGGCCTTCCCCGCGAGGCCCTGCCACCCCTCTGTCCCTCCTGCCTCTCACTGCCCTGCAAGGTCCCCTCCGCCCTTCGCTAACCCACAGCATCCCTGCGTCCCACGCCATCCCTGGCTGCCTGTCCCTCCGCAGCCCTCGGGGTCCCACGCCACCCCTCCGCTCCGCGCCCCTCACATCCCCCCGTGTCCCACACGGTCCCGCCTGTCCTTCGCCGTCCCGCGCTGCGGCCTCTCGTGCGCTCCTCCCGCCCCCTCCGCGTCCGCGGTCCCGCCGGCCGGGCTCCCGCACTGTGCCCGGGGACGGCGAAGGAGGGGAGATTCCGCGCGGGGTCGGCAGCGCGCACACCGCTGAGCAAAACTCGGCGCCCGACAGCTGCTGCCCCGACCCGGCCGAGGCGAGGCGCGAAGGCCCAGGGGCCCCCGCGGCCGCTCGAGCGGCGTCGCCCCTTTAAGCGGCGCGGCGCTCTGATTGGCTGCGCGGCGGAGGCGGGGCGGCGGGCGTCGACGTCACGCTCCGCGCTTACGCTAAATACTCCGCGGCCGCGGCGGCGCCGACGGCGGCCGAGTGCGGGGCAGGCGGCGCGAGCAGGAGAGCGAGCGAGGAGCGGCGAGGCGCCTGCGCGATGTCCGGGCCCCGGAGCCCGCGGCGCTGAGCCGGACGGACGGACATGCGCGGGAGGGCGCCTTGGGGCACCGCCGCTCCCCCGGGGTAAGGGGCCCGGCGCGCTGGGGCGGGCGAGCGGCGCTCCCTCGGGGTTCCTGCGCCCGGCGGCCCCGCGCGGCGAGGCGGGGGCGTGGGGCGCGCGGGAGCGGGCGGCCGCGACGCCGAGCCGGCTCCGGGACGGGCGGACCGGGCAGGGGCGGGCCCCGCGCCGGGCGTTGCTCCGGGGTGCGGAGGGCCGGGCCGGAGCTCGCCCCGGCGCGGGCGTAGGCGCAACCGCGGGGCGTCGGCGACCCCCGCCGCGCCCCTCACCGCCGGCCACCAGCCAGGGGCCGCGTCCCCTCGTGGAACCCGTGCAGGTCCTGCCTGAAGAGCTCGGGGGGCCCCGGAGGCTCGGTCGTGGCTCATCCGCGGCTGGGACCACTTCGCCGCCGGGGCCCGCCTCGGTCCCTCCACCTTAGGTCGCAGCGTCTGCGGTCCTTGCCTGGGTCAGGGCTTTCTAAAGATTCCTCCTCCTCTGGAGACGCGGTTCTTTATTGGAGCTGCGGGATTACACGCTAAAAGCCTGAACGCTGGGAATTTTCGTGTGCTTCTATGCATATCGTCCTCGTACAAATTAGATGACTCCTTACCCGTGATTGGTGTGCATTGGTACTTCCTAGGTCTTTATTAGGATTTCATCACTGCCTGAAAGAAGCCAGTCTCTTACCTGATAAAAATGTGAATAGATTGTTAGTCATGAACTTAAGTAGTGCAGTCAGAATAGAGACTGTAGCTTTAAAAGAGATGTGTTGGTGACTTCAGGTACACCTGCAACACAGGTAGGGCAGGACTGGTTTCTAGGCAACTGTCAGAGGTGAAGAAAGGTGAGGTTTAAAATGCCTATTTTCCCTCTCCTGAAGAACAAGTCTTCTGCAAAGTTTCAAGCTTTTGTAAATCGTTAAGGATGCCACAGCTGCGTCTTTGTTGAGACTGAAACATCTAAGTTCACTATGCCGAAGCTTGCTTTTTTAAAAACTGTATTTCTTGCCATCTGTAATTACAGTTTTCAGAGCCATTTAACTTAAACAGATGAAGATAGATACCTGTGTTAGCAGAAGACCAAATTTTGCAAAGATCAAACTAAAAGAAGCTGGTTTCTTGCTAATCTAATTATGTTATCGGCACATCCTTTTGTAGATAGTAGTGGGTTTGAAAAGAAAAACAGATTTTAACATGGATTTGAGACACCATTTGTCATTTCCTCCCTGCGGACGTTTATTTTCGCCTGTGTGTGCTGATGGACATTTGCTAATAGACCATAGAAGTGGTAACTATCGATTTATAACCTGGTGGTTATATTAGATGGTAAACTCCTTAAGGGCAGGAACTCTGCTTGTACAGCCTTTATCTTACGTAGCCTTGCACAGAATTGATATTGATAAATAAATGCATGAAAGCATATTTTACATTTTAAGGTTCAGCAGGATTGGACCAGTCGCTGATAAGGTTGGAAAGCAAATCTATTCTTTATGGCTGTTGTGAAATATCCAAATTCATATTTGTGACAGGTGAAATGATTGTTTCCAGTGAGTTGTTTTCCCTACCTTCAGTTCACAGTAGATACTGTTCATCTTTTGTGAGGTTTAATTATGCTGTAGTCTTGAGTTTTTGTATGAAAAAAACCTCACTGCTGCTTCTCAGAAGTTGAACTAGATAATACTTCCTTTCTGCTCATACTAATGGTAGCTTTTAAAAGCAAGTTGCCTAAATTACAGGTCCAATCTCACATGCTTGAGACTGACCTGATTGTCAGCATACCAAGTTGCTTTAGAAAGGTGAGCAGAGGAGGGGAAAGGTGGTGCCCAGGGTAATTCCAGGAATTTGAATGTCATAGGCTCCCTCTACCAGAGAAGCAACTCGGCTCATAATCTAAATAAATATGAATTGGCACCTCTTCGTCAGGTACACCTCGCATCCTTTGCAGGTGTTTGGCCATGCTTTGTAAAAGCTAATGAGTAACCAGTTCACTAGATAAACACAATCCAGTTGTGGTATTCTGGCATTATTCACACAGAATAAACACATGCTTTGTAAAGGTAGATAAAACTGGTGAGTTTCAGAGTCCCAAATGTAAGTTGCTAGCTTAATGGAGAATTAGTGTTAAGGTAGAGAAAAGGTAGTGTGGGATTCAGAGTTCAAAAGGTGAGAGGGAAAAAAGATTCTGAGTTTAGGAGTCATCATTGACAAGGAGTCCAATTTTTTTGTCATAAAACTGGGTAATATTACAAAAAGAGCCGTCTTCCAGGCCTCAGTGAATGTGTCTTTTTAAAATATGGGAGTTGGACTGCATGAATTAGAGGATTGCAAGGATTAGAAGGCATTGTTCAGAAGCTCTTATTAATGACCCACAGGTAGGAAACTTGCCTGCTCACAGATCGCTCTTTAGAAAATACTGTTCCACCCTGCGTAAAGGGCTCTTCTAATTCTCATGGCTGCTGCTTTTTTATCTTTTATAAAGTCACCTGCTCAGTGAGGCCTTTCCTACCCACCTGTGTAAATATGTTCTCCTCCACCCCTTTATCCTGTCACTGTACCCTGTTTGTTTCCTTGAAAGTTATAACAATCTGAAATTGTTTGCTTATTTATCATTTTTCTCCCTCATTAAGTCACAAACTTCCATGGGGAAGCAACCAAGTCTCTCTTTCACCTAGCATAGTACCCAGTCTAGAATAAGCATTTGATAAGTATTTCGGAAGAGAATGAACCCATGCCCTCTAAGAAGTTGAGCTGATGGTGAGGATGTGGCTCAGGGTAGAGCGCTTGCCTAGCGTGTGTGGGTCCTGGGTTTGATCCCTGGTACTGCAAAGAGAAAATTTGAACAGAACACAGAGTTGAGTTCATTTCCTGTCTCTGCAGTTGGCTGGCACTTGCTTGCCTCAGTTTCCCCATTAATAAACACGTTGGGAAGAGAAATGAGGTAGTTGCCTGAAGTGAAGACGCTGCAGAGAGGAGAGGTGAAGGTGCTGGGCAGAAGAGCCCCTGTGGCCTTTCTGCCAATAGCCGGACCACGGACGCTTCACCTCCCTTGGTTTCCTCAGGTGCAAAATGGAGATTATAAGCCCTGCCTCCTCTTAGAGGGATGTTGTGGGGATCAAGTGAGATAATGTGGAAGGAAGCACTTTAAAATGTGCAGTGCTTTGCAGACATGAAGCATGCTGTTATTAAATTCCAGATTTCACTGCAGAACCTGGTGAGGGGGCCATTGTTGGGGTCCACACGGGGAGGGTATGTCACAGAAGGCCGTTGGCTGGACGTTGGAACCCCTTTTAGGAGTAAACACAGACCTGTGCTGTAACAGATTACATCATTTTGAAGCATCACTCTATCATTAAAGATTGAGGGCTTCAAAAGAATTCTTGCACGTGGTCATAATAGAAGGTCAGGCTGATACCTTAACCACCCATTTTAGCTGCTAGGCCAAATGTACAATTAATGACTTTTAATAGGAAAATATGAAGAAGTTGAAGTAAAACAGGACTCTTTTTTTTTTTTTTTTTTAAGGGACTGAACCCAGGGTCCCTATGCTGCTGAGCTACATCTCCAGCCCCCCTTTTAATTTTATTTTGAGATAGGGTCTCACTGAGTTGCTGAAGCTGGCCTCAGACTTCCTCCTGCCTCAGGCTCCCAAGTCACTAGGATTTCAGGAAAAACAGGAACTTTTATAGCCTACAGGTTATCCAAGAAAAAGTATTATCAACCAAAATCCCCCAAAAAGTTTATCTGTGCTACCGTAAAGGTGAAGTGTTGTGCTAGGTCAGATCTTCCCCTGCCAGTTTGAACAGCCTGAGGGACTGGAAGAGGCAGCGGTGTGGTGGTCAAGAGCCTGGACTTTGAAGCCGGGCTTCCTGGCACAAATCCGGGCCTCGCCTCTCTCCAGGTTTGACCTGGAGCGAGTTCCTTAACTCCGTGCCTCAAGCCCTCATCTGTAAGTGAGGGTAGCAGCGGTGACCCACTTCACAGGGCTGATGAGAGCATTGAGTAAATCAGTATGCATGGGAAGCCCTTAGAACAGTGTGCGGCAGATAGGTGTCCAGCAAACGTTGGTTATTAATGGCCGTCTTCACTGACAATCCAGAGTTGCCCCTGGTTGACTTGGATGCTCATTAAATAAATGTGAAGTCTTAAAGGCTCACTTCCCAACATTAGACCATTGTGCTCATTGTTGGTAAGTTTACAATAGAATTCACAAGTCTTCCACAGTCAGAAATGTTATATGTGTATGTCAAAAAAGAATGATATTTTCCCATCTTCTCTATATGTGTCACACGTACACATGTATAAAAATGCATATAAACAGCTTGGTCCTTGTGCTCTGTAGCAAAAGTACAAAGGTCAGAAAAATATACTCCTAGTCTGCTTTTCTGCTATCCATTAAAATCCTGTCAGACTGAGTGAATAAGAAGTCTATTGGGGACTGCAGTGGTGGCTCAGTGGTTATGGCGCTTGCCTGGCCTGTGCGAGAACATGGGTTCAAGCCCCAGCACCACAGACACAACGAACTGTCAGAGCAACGAAAGCCACATGAAAAACTAAATAAAATTGATTCTTTCTTTCTCTCTCACTGTCCCTCTCTCTCTCTCAAAAAAAAAAAAAAGGTCTATTGATTATGGTAATTGAACCAATAGGGTTTTTAGTAGCTTGCCATTTCTTAAAATATTTAGCTGGAAAGTTTCCCAACTAGCAAAGAAATTATAATTTAGTGTTGATTTTGACAGTCTGAAGATAGATTACTTTCCATGTTGCCTCCGTTTTTACCACCTACAAATGGGCCATTATGTGCTGAGCGCATTAAAGGACCTCTGAGGAATGGAGCTACAAAAGCAGACACATGTTCATTTTCACCATATTAAATTACAGTTTAATATTTGCTGAAACCATCAAGTCTTATCGAATTCATGCATGAATATTTTAAAGACCTTCCATGCGTGTAATTTAAAGGCTATTTCTGCTTTTCTGATAGCAGAGTACCATGAAGGAAATTTTCCTAACTTGCTTCTTTGCCCTACCTCCAAGTCATAGCCTATTAAAATGAAATCTGAAAAAGTCTGAATTGGGGCCTTTGTTTTTAGAAAATCTGCAGATTGTCCTTTTGCTTTCAGTAAATAAACTCAGGTTACACAACACTGTAGCTGTCATAAATGCTGGACATGTAGACGGAGAGCAAATCAGTGCGTCTCTCAGATTATTGATAAAATTCCACAAAAAATAGCTAAGAGTAATGCTTAGTGTGCCAGTAGCCTGGTTGCTAGTGCTTCAGACGTTAATCACAGGAAAACTTGGAGGCTTTTTCTGCCATTTTCTCAAAAGCAACTTACTTCAGGCATTTTTTAAAAATGAAAATTATGCAGACATTGGTGTATTTGAAGAGGATCTAAATAGGTTTCTTTTTATAAACTTTGGTTGTAAATGTCACTCCCTTAAGTCTTCCCTGGCTGTGGTAGTAGTTATGTAGGCGATTGTTAAATGCAGCTGAAAAGACCATTTATCACCCTTAATAAACAGAAATCAGGTTCTAGAACCAGATTGAAAGAAGGAAATTACATCACACTCTTAAATGAGGAAGCACTGGGCAGAACTGGATGAGTCGTATGACAGAAATGTGCCCTCCTCCCCTGTGGCGTGCGCTGAGGCTTACCGATGAGATCTGGTGGAGGTGATGGTATCTAGGTTAGCTCCTGAGGTAGTGTCAGGGAGCCGTCCTCAAGCTAAGGCAAGTGATTGCTCCTTAAAAGACGGTGTGTAGTGTGCAACTTTTTTTTTTTTTTTTTTTTTAAGGAAAGTGACCTTAAATTTAGCAGCAAACACTGTAGGTGCTTTGTGATCCAGAAGGAATAGTGTGTAAGAGGGTGCCAGTCATTGTTTTCATTAAATTGAAATCGCCTTCGATTTTGGTTCAGGCAGATAACAGTGCTGTTATCCCTTGAAGCTTGACACTTTTACCCAGCCTGCCAGCTGTCTGCATTTTGGGAATGAACTGAGGAGGTCCTGAACGTGTTAAATTGTTACAGCAGTCTCCCCCTCCGGCACGAGTTAAGTTTCTCCCCTCCAGATCTCTGCTGACAGTCAGCCTAGGTGAAACGCTTGCTCGTCGCTCGTGTGATGGCGTGGAAAGCATGCGGTGGGTATTTTCTCAGCATTGTTAGTGAGTGTATTGGGAGTGAATGATGCCAGGAGCCACAGGAAGAAAAGGTGAGCCAGTCCTGTCCTAGAAGATCGGGAGGTGGCGAGGAGAATCCAGGCGCAGCACAGACAGCCCAGGAGCAGAGGCGCTGCCTGGCTTTTCCTAACAGGGAAGGGGACGCAGCTCAGAAGAGCTGCCAGAAGGACAGCTGGATCCCACCCATGTGGAGAAGCGAGCTCCCGCTGAAATGGCAGGTCGGGGCCAGGTCCACAGGCCTCTGCCAGCGGGATTTTGTTGAGCTCTTGAAGGTTCTTGAGCAGGGAGATTGTAGTTGAGTGGTAGTTAAGGAACACTGACCTGGTTCTGGTATGTGGGCTGGGCTGGGTATTTACAGACTTAGCATGTCGGTGCCAGCGAGTGGAAGGGGGGTGGATTGGGGAAAGAACGCAGACAGGCTGGGGAGCAGTCCAGTGCACCCACCTCAGCTCTGAGAGACGTGGGGTCCTCCTGGACATGAGGGGGTGGGGCGAGTGGAAGGAGGGGTTTGGCTCATGAGACTGAGATGCCAGCGGCCGACCAAGTGGAAAGATGGTCACTCGACAGTAGCCGTGCAGAGCTGAGTCTGTCCAGGCACTGTCTGGAGGTGCAGGGAGGGGTGGAGGAACGAGAGTGAGACCCTGGAGAAGTGCAGGATTTCAAGCCCCCATTAATTAAAGAAAGCTAATTCACCTCCGGGATTGGCATTTACCTGCATTTTGGACCCCCTGACAGGACTGAAGGTTAGCTTGTGAATGTAGGAGAAGTTGTCAGGCTCGAGGTTATTGGGATGCTGGTCTGAACAGCGCTGCTGGGTCAGCGTTCCCTCTCCTGTTTTTGCATTTCATAACTGAGTGCCATCTTGCGTTTTAGGTATTGCTCCTTCCCACATTGGTGTGCTTTTACAATTGTTTTCCTAATGCTGTAAAGCAGCCCTAGGTTTCTGTTTCTTTGGTTTGTTTTTTTTTTTTTTTTTAAGAGGGACAGTGAGAGTTCGAGAAAGAGAATCAATTTTATTTGATTTTTCATGTGGCTCTTGTTGCTCCAAGACTTCGTTGTGTACGTGGTGCTGGGGTTTGAACCCGTGTACTCTCGCATGCCAGCCAGCAAGCACCGTAACTGCTGAGCCACCGCTCCAGCCCTAGTTTCACAATTTTAAGGAACCAGATAAAGTTTGAAACACTGCAGCATTAGTCAAAGTTCACTTGAGCAGAATTTCTTTTTAGCTTGAGGTTGGCCAAATTGATTGATACCTCCCACCCCCACACACAAACACAAGGAGTCACAGGCTGTATCCTCAGTCTTTAGAGAGGTTTCAGAGTCAGGTGGTTTCCTACTCATCGAAGAACAGTTTTAGAAGTTTTCTTCCAGACCTGTGGCACGCAGCTCTGTTTGAGCCCACAGCTTAAAGTTATTTTCCAAAAAAAGGGAACGTGGCGCTTCCACTGCCCTCCTCGCTTCTCCCTTGCAAGCGAATAGGAAGTTGGGACAGTTTCATAACGTGGCCCATTCACAATTCCCCATTGAAACATACAGGCAGGTCACCTTCTGTGAATACACAAAGACACTATTGTGGTCAGAAGTGAGCTGGCTTAGTGAACACGATTCTTTTTATACTGAAAAGATTTTTTTCTTAAGAAAGCTAACAAGTGGGTGATGGAAACAATGAATAAAAAATAACTTTTTCTAGAACATACAAATAATTTTAAGTGACCATTGAAATGTAAGTTTGGAATTCCGAGGCAATCTCAGCAGAGGTGATAGTTGCACAATCGTTCTGTTGAAAGCTAAGATTTAGGTGGCATTAGGAGGCTGACACACAGTAATTACTAGTAGTACTCGTTGGCTTGCCGACAGGTGGGGGTTGGGCCTGCAGAATCCCCCGCAGCGTCTTCCTGTAATCTGGATGAACAATCTCCAAACGTGTGCTTTCAGACTGCTTAAATACCATATTCTTCTTCCTATCTTGCCTTTCGTTTTTTCTTTGCCAGACACTTTCCCTGCAGTCCCGCCAGTGCTTGTAGAAACTTAGGAACAGCCCGGTAGACCACAGGGCTGAGCAGCACAGCAAGAGCCTGGCCATGTTTTAAATTGGTTTTTACATTTTTTAGAGCTTTACTTGATGGTGAGTAAATAACACGTTTGCCTCATTTCAGTAATCTTAAAACAGGCCTCAAGAGATCTCCAGGTGATTTAGATTTCTTAAATGACAGGTTTTTTTCTTTGTATATCTTTTAGAGACTGATTTAAAACAAAATAATGCTTGACTGAAATAATATTTTCCACCTATCATGAAATCTTTAAGGCATCAAAATGGCTAAATGAGGAGAGTAAAATGCAGAGAACTGAAACCAGATAAAATTTGAAAAACTGCAGCATTAGTTGCATTTCACTGAAAACTTATCAGTGACATTCTCTCCTGAGAACTGGGACCTGTGCTCCTTTGCCACTGAAATTTTTCACATTACAATCTCCACATTCCTTTTTAATGTTGAAAAAACAATGGACATTGCAGAATTTTTAGCTCTTTAGTAAAAACTCCTTCTGCATTGAATACTGTGTCCACTCAGTTGATTTAATAATCAGATGACACTGTACAGTCAACAGACGCTCACTTATTAATGTTCCAGGTACTGATGGTTAAAAGGCAGTTGGCAGAGGCGATGATTGGGGCACAGCCTGTTCCTGGACTCTAATAGGAGCTGACAGATTTGTAAATAATGGTTTTGATTTTTATTATTTTTTGTGCCAGGGAGTGAACCCCAGGGGTGTTTAACCACTGAGCCACATCCCCAGCCCTTTTCATTTTTTATTTTGAGACAGGGTCTCGCTAAGTTGCTGAGGCTGACTTTGAACTTGTGATCCTCCTGCCTCAGTCTCCTGAGCCACTGGTATTATAGTCATGCACCACAGCACCCAGCAATGATGGGTCTTAATTTGCTGAAAAATCCTAAAAAAAAAAAAAAAGAACCTATGTAGCTTCCTCCCCGACCCCTCGTCTAGCAGACATGTCATAGTCACCTTCATGCATCAGTGCTGAACACAGTGCTGGCGCTTGGTAGGTGTGCAGGCATTTAGTCCAAGAGTGACTTATGATGTGCAGTGAGGTGTTTAGTGAGGTGGTGTTGTGGAATATGTGTGCCTGTCTCAGAAGAGGGTCCCGTTGTACAGATGGTTGGCAGCGTCCAGGTGTCTCAGGAAGAGGCCTAAGCTGAGTGGACGTAAACGTGGATAGGTGAAGCCACACAGGCAGGTGCCGCTTCATGCTTGCAGTGTGTCAGCTCCTGAAGTTCCATCAAGAAGAGGCTGTAAGGACTGCAGACCTGTGACAGACAAGGGTTCCGAAAGCTGAGGAGACACCAATTTCAAGAAAAAATGTACTTAGCCTTTGCAGTCCATGCCTTGCAGCCAGGCGGGACATGGGTTACTGGGCATTTCACGGAGGAGAATGCGAAGAATGCACCTCTCAGTTTGTCTTTGCAAAGGAGGGAGGAAGCTGTCCTAGGCTGTACTGGAGCTAGTAATCTTGCAGAACTCGATTTTCCCAGGGCACTGGAAATCAGTTATCTTCATATATAAAGGTGTTTCTTTTTTGAGCAGGCAGTAACTGGAGAATGTGCCTCTGTGGCCAAGCCTGAAATACAGAATCCAAATTAATGCTCGGCTGTGGCCCCCGGGCGCCAGCCCTGGAGACTCTGGTCACGTGTGCTGGGGTTTGGGGTACCAGCTCTGCAGGATGAAATATAGTGGAGGATGAGCAGGGCCACTGTGCGTGCTGTGGGTGCCGCTGCATCTTAGGAGGCTGCTTGGACTGGAGGGAGGCTCTTGTGCTTTGGAAGCAGCGTGGTCGATCACACAGTGCTCAGGTCTGCTTTCCAGCAGCGGATTGCTGCTTGTTCTGTGAAAATGTTTCAAATCTTGATATTCACTAAATGTATGTGTGCGTGTGTGTATAGTGTCTAAAATGTATTTAGTGTTTACACTGAGGTTCCCTCCTGGGCATTAAATTTAAGCAGAAGCCTACAGCTATTTCTGTCGCACCCCCCAGATTCTTGGTGAACCTGTCTGCTGTGATTTAGACTATCCTGAGATGCACTTCTGAGTTGTTTTCTCTTCTCTCACTTTTCCTGATACCCCCCAGGGAATGAAAGCTACTATTGATGTAAAAATCGCCGGGCTTCACAGATTTGGAGACATCTCAGACTGAAGCACAATGTCGGCAGCAGGAGTGGCTGCCCAGGAGATGAGAGTCCCGTTGAAAGCCGGGTTTCTGCCTGATGGCCAGGCCATGGGGAACAGGAAGACCTGCTGGGGCAGTCGCAGTGAGCTGGAAAAGTAAGTGGAGGGCACAGCGCCCGACGCCCTGGACAGATGTGCATTGCGGTGGCAAGGGATGCAGTTGCTGCTTGCTTACCATCAAAATGCTTTCCTTTCCTTTCAGTAACTTTTTAAATATTGACCCGATAACCATGGCCTACGGTCTGAGCGCCCAGGAGCACCTGGCGTCCATCGGTATGTATTCTGGAAGGCGAGGGGAGCTAGTGTGTGAGCAGCAGGCAGCGTGATTGGCATTGGCTGGTCCTCCCGCGCTGCTTTTTAAGGGAGGAAACCTGAGCTGTTTCCAACAACAGTCTGACCCCTAGTGGCAGCAGATCCGGAAGCTAATTGTGTTTTTCCCCAGCTGTTGTACTTGGTGGCCTTCATCCTGGGCTACTGATTCCAAAGGAGAGCTTTCTTTATGGATTTCTTTTCAAACCAGCTATGGTGCATGTTTAACCTTTGGACAAGATCTCATCTTGGTTAGGAGCATTGAATGCATGTGTGAATGCGATGAGTTGTATAGATTGTGATCGAAACGTAGAATACTGTGTGTGATGCCTGCATTGAGTCCCTTCACTCAGTGTTGCGACATGCTGGCAGTGAGGACCTTGTCTTGTCTCACGCATGCCCGGCGTGCCCTGGGTTGTTGCGTGTCTTAAACGGCAAAGCTGGTGTAGCATGGTACTCACGTAAATTATATGCTGTTCACCCGCGCAGCTTGCACACGTCACAAAAGTTGCCTCAGCTGTGTGGGTGGTTGCCGTGCACATGTCCATGGGAGATGGCAGAGATAATTTGTTCTTTGAAGCAGGTCACGTGCATTACCATCTCTGCCTCTAATTACACCTGTGGAGGTTGCCTGGGTGTTCTCAGGGTTAGCAGCAGAGAGTTGCAGGGGTGCGGGTCCCCAGGGCTTGCTCTCTTCCAG
Organism: Aplodontia rufa; assembly: GCA_004027875.1. Classification (NCBI taxonomy): domain Eukaryota; kingdom Metazoa; phylum Chordata; class Mammalia; order Rodentia; family Aplodontiidae; genus Aplodontia; species Aplodontia rufa. The sequence goes on along the minus strand of PVKS010012125.1, from coordinate 24,172 downwards.
TCGAGCAGCATTGATCATGATGAACGCCCCTTGTTCATTTTAGGGCACACTTCACGGTCAGCTCCGATGAATGGCTGCTCCTTTGCGGAAAGTGGTCCATCTCAAAAGTCCAGCTTGCCCCCTCTGATCATTCCTCCTAGTGAAGGCCTGGGACAGCACGAAGAGGGGCAAGTTGTATGTGGCTTTAAGAAACTCTCAGTGAACGGGGTCAGCACTTCCACCCCGCCGCTGACACCCATAAAAAACTGCTCCTCATTCTTCCCATGCGCAGCTGAGCGCGGCTCTCGGCCCCTGCCACCACTGCCCATCTCTGAAGTCCTGTCTCTGGATGAGACAGATTGCGAGGTCGAATTCCTGACCAGCTCAGACACGGACTTCCTCTTAGAAGACTGTGCGCTCTCTGATTTCAAATATGACGTTCCTGGCAGGCGAAGCTTCCGTGGGTGTGGACAGATCAACTACGCATATTTCGACACCCCAGCTGTTTCTGCAGCAGATCTCAGCCACACTGACCAAAATGGGGGTGTCTTGACTCCAAATCCTCCTCCCCCTCAGACGCACCGTAGATTGAGAAGGTCTCATTCAGGTCCGGCTGGGTCCTTTAACAAGCCCGCCATTCGGGTGTCCAGCTACGTCCACAGAGCTTCGCCCAACTCTGATGAAGACAAACCCGAGGTTCCTCCCAGGGTTCCCATACCTCCCCGGCCAGTGAAGCCAGACTACAGACGGTGGTCGGCAGAAGTTACTTCCAGCACCTACAGTGACGAGGACAGGCCTCCCAAAGTGCCCCCGAGAGAACCATTGTCAAGGAGCAACTCCCGCACGCCGAGTCCTAAGAGCCTTCCGTCTTACCTCCACGGGGTCATGCCCCCGACGCAGAGCTTTGCCCCCGACCCCAAGTACGTCAGCAGCAAAGCTCTGCAGAGACAGAATAGCGAAGGGGCTGCCCACAAGGTGCCTTGCATCCTGCCCATCATCGAGAATGGGAAGAAGGCCAGCTCCACACATTATTACCTCCTCCCTGAGAGGCCACCGTACCTGGACAGATACGAAAAGTTTTTTAGGGAAGCAGAAGAAGCAAACACAGGCACCCAGATCCAGCCTCTGCCTGCCGACTGCAGCGTGGTTGCCACCCCAGAAAAGCTGGACTCCAAGGCGAAAGTGGACCTGGGTGGCCCCGGGAAGCGCAGACACTTGTCCTACGTGGTTTCGCCTTAGACAGGACTCGCGGTTCTGCAGGAGTTACATGGGCGCAGATGGTCTGCATTTCCCAGTTTGTTTGAGGTTCACAGAACGGCCTGTCCCTTTGCAAAAGGAAGTAGTTGAACTCTGTCTTCGTGAGGAAGGGTTAGAGCAGTTGTGAGGTGCCCTCGGGCTGAGAATCAGTGATTTTGTTAGCATTGAAGAGAAGTCTGTAATTTACAGATGTGATGGTGGGGAGGGAAGGATGGGGAAACTTTTATATATGCATACATTATATACCTATGTGTAGACTTGTGGTATAACCATAGACCATAGCTGCAGGTTAACCGATTAGTCACTGTCTTAGAGTAATATATATTCAGAATAATAAAAACTCTAGCTGCAGGAATGGCTCCTGTTAGACTGGAAATTGAGCAAATGGAAGAAAACACAGTATTGTTGAGATCAGAATCACAAAAAGAATTACTTTTGTTTCGTAAGTCTGCAGATCTTTGGCTTTTAGGCCTGCTACTTAGATTCATTTATTTTTTGCAAGCAGTCTTCTCCACTGAGAGCAGGGCCCGCATGCGCCCCTGCGCCTGCACCTGCCTCGTTTCTAAACTATCCCAAGGACTGACACATCTGGGTTTCACTTTTTGTCCTCTTGGGGGGGCGGGGAAGAGCAGTTTATTTGGCAACCATTTATCACCTGTGTGTGTCTCACATCTTGAAGAATGAAGTGATGAGAGAGTTGGTACCATTTCCCTACAGCTCCTGCTTTCCTCCGCCCACTGAAGTGGCCCACAGTACTGTGGCCCTAGGACAGTGGCACACGGCAGAGCCGGCTAGAAGGCGCCTGGCCGCCAGCACTCAGGATGGAAGTCTGAGAGTAGTGAAGCAGTTGGCTGTGGTTGAGAGTTGCTGTGTGGGGTGCGTGTGGTGTTTTGCTTTTGTTTTTTTAGACTGTATTAATAAACAAATACAACACAAGCTGGCCTTGTGTTGCTGGTTCCTGTTCAGTATTTCCTGGGGATTGTTTGCTTTTTGAGTAAAACACTTCTGACCAATAGCACAGCATGTCTTAATGCCAGACGTCACATCAGCATCTTCCTGCTTGGAATACTCGTGGCTGGCTGCTTCGTCGCCTCCAGATGCAGTGAGACGCGCAGCTTGGGCTCAGTTTCACCTCCCCGACGTGTCTGTCTTGAATCGAAGGTGCTTGCTGTCGGGGACATGGCTGCCGTGTTCTCTAACAGTTAAACAAGCTGTTTACAGTTTCAACTGCTGAATGATATTATTTGAGCTATTTAAAGCTTATTATATTTTAGTATGAACTAAATGAAGGTTAAAACATGCTTTAGAAAAATGCACTGATTTCTGCATTATGTGTACAGTGTTGGACAAAGGATTTTATTCATTTTGTTGCATTATTTTCAATATTGTCTTTTCATTTTAATAAAGTTATAATACTTATTTATGACACTGTTAATAATGTTTCTTGCCTAAAATCTTATAAATATCTTAAGCAGTTTGACAGCTTTATCATTTTTAAACAAAAGGGAAGAATGTTTTTAGTTTAATATACATTGATATTTTCTAAATGACAATTTGCCTTTAGATATTCTAAAAGTTGGTAGTTACCGTGGCATGGTGCTGCATGCCTGTGATCCCTCCCAGGAACTTGGGACCCCGAGGCAGAAGGACTGCAAGTCTGAGACCAGCCCTGCAGACTAGCGAGACCCTGTCTAAAAACACGGAAGGGGTGGGGATGTGGCTTGGTGGTGGCGTGCCCTCTGGGTGCAGGCC